>VYZU01081010.1:0-28497 GCA_013401355.1 Ceyx cyanopectus | reverse complement strand
ATATAAGAGACACTAAAAAAAACCCTCTTCAGCAGGGTGATCTGTGAGGTAAGACCAGGTTACTCAGGGCTTGAAAACCTCCAGGGACAGACTGTGCAGCCCTGTTTTGTCAGCCTCTTCCAGCATCTGTCTGTCCTCACAGACATCATCTTGTCCCGATTCCCTTTTTGCCCTTTGGCTTTGTCCACCAACCAAACACTGCTGGTAGAAGCTTGGCCCTCTGGTTGGTCCCAACTCCTACTGCATGTCCACCAGCACACCCAGAAAACCCCCAAGGAAAATGCTGATGAGGATGAGAAGGAGTGGTGAGAATGGATGCAGTGGCTTACCTGTCATTTAGCAATCAGATGTGATTACTCATTATAGATATGCTTGAGTGATAAATGGAGTGGAAAATCATTGTGGCTTTTCCTAGAGCTTGTCAGAAATGGGGAGAGAGAAAGTAATGCAGAATTCCATTTTGTTCAACTGAACCTGCTATGAGGAAGTGTTGATTCCATTATTTTTCATGGAATATAGTTTAGCATAATTTTGGGAAATTATAATTCAATAATTTGGATTTGTTTCCTATTCTTTATATTCTTTACACTGGTTTCTTTTCATTTGTTCTCCCTCGGTGACCTTCCAACTTTTTTCACTCGCTGTCTCTGAAAGACAGGGAGGAGGAAAAGAATAAGTGTTAAAAAATCATGGGAAAGAAACCCACTACTTCTCCTCTTCTGGTATCATTTTCTTTGAAAGAAGAAAATTTCAGGAAAATAATCAGAGTGTTCTATTGTTTCATATAATCAGGTTCAACTTTAAAATCCTGTCAAAACATTATAATTTAACATGAGCGTGTAACTTGATTTATATAGCAAGGAAGACAATTGTGCCTGCTCTGAAGAGCTCACAGCCTGTCAGCAGACAAGACAAGACACTAGGGGGGATTACACTGTGAAGGAGAATAAATGAGATGAGTGACAGCAAAAGGAATACAAAAACCATCTTAGGAGTTCAGGTGAATGGTGCAGTGCACGTCACGTTGCTTTTCTCTTGGAAAAAAAAAACCCACAACAAAACCTAAAGTGTTTTTTAACTTGCTAAACTCTTTGGATAAAATTTCTCAAAACAGAGAAATTCTTGAAAAGGCAGTGTTTTCTTTGCAGGAGCACACCATGGTTGAATGTCCCTGAATTTGGTATGTAGTCAGCTGCACAGGGTTGTTGTAAGTGCTGGGACAGGACGTCCCCTTGGCTCTGAACCACCACAGAGGAGGATGATGGGGAGAGCTCATCGAGGGGTTCACAAGGGAATGTACTGCTTGAAAAATCCTCTTGGAAGATGATTTTGGGCAAGGATGAAGGTGTGATTTGAAATTGAAAGAAGTTGCAGCGCATAAATTATCAGGAAGGAAGTTCTGGGTGTGTTTCTGGAAGATGGACCAAGAGGAGGGTGGGGAAACAAAGCACTGGCAGAGAACTGGGGGTCCTGCTTTGCCTTCTTTCTCCCCCAAGCCACTGGGGTGCTTCTCTGCTCACAGGGTGCACCAACACCTCCAGTATACCCCACCAGCTCCCCTAGGCTGCTCTATATCCACCCTGAATAATTATGTTCTTCAAAGTAATGCACAAAGTATAAATAATGATATATTAGGGAGGAATGTGTCAGCTAATGAAGACATTTTTACCCTGTTCTCACAGTAAAACCCCAGCTTTTCCTCCCAATTTTACTATATAGTCTGCTAAAGAAAAGCAATGACAAGAAAACTTCTCTCTGAGGCTTCATTTCTAAGTCCACACATAACAAGAGACAGTTTGGAACATGAAAAGACTGCACAAAACATTTCTTTTAGTAGCTGAAAGATGCAGGAGGTGCAGTCCTGCCCGTGTGCATTAGCAGGGTAATAGTGAATTGGGGGAAGTGAAATGTAAAACAGTTGTTTGAGAATTTATTGGGGTTTTCAGTGATGCAAACATTCACATTTCTAATAGCTGTGTATCTTGCTTCACATTCCTGAAATGTTCCCAGAGCTTGGGGAAAAAAAAAATAAAATTAGCTACTTTTTACATCTAAAAATATTTACTGATAAATCTCTTATTTAACTTTACTTATTAGTTAATAATTTCATTATTAAGTAATGAAATAGGTAAGACATTATGTACACCACCAAAGCCAGTGGTTGTGCCCATGAACCATAGGGTGTGCACTGGGGGACCTCAGCAGGTTCTTCATTCACAGGCATCTCCTGGATGTAGCTACCACATGGACCATAAAGGGTAGATATTATCACCACAGACAAGGGTTGAGAGCAGTGGGATTTGTGAATTAGGCTGTGGGAAGATGGGCTGAGGCTTACCCAGCTGTGTGGAGAAAATGTGGGGCAGTGCATGGAAGTCAATCTTCTAATAGGCATGTGTTAATACAAATTATTGGTAATTATTGGTGAAAGTGTAATGGGCTGTCAAATCAAAATTCTAGTGAGAAACTTTTTCCTTCTTTTCAGTTGAAAAATTAATATTTTTCTATTCTGTAATGACTAGTTCTTGGACAAGGTGTCCTCTTGTAGAGAGGAGTCTTTCAGAATGCTGTTGAGATCAGCCTTTGAGTTAGTGAATTGGAAGCAGCTAAAGACCCTGAGCCTTTGAGCACTCATTTTTTCCCATGTCTTCACATGCTCAAGGCCCACCCACTGCTTAGATCACAAGGTAACTCTCCAGAACATTTCAACTGGAGAGAAATTCAATCCATGATATGAAACAGAAAGTGGATGCCTCAGTTAAAACAAAAGAAAAAAAAAAGAAAAATATTAAACAATTGCATCTTCTGGGGAAAAAAAAACCAAAACAAATTACAAACAAGCAAGTCAGGAAATACCTTGCCCATTGACAAAAAAAAGATAACTAGAGAATCTGTGGCCTGGTGCTGGTGCAAAGATGTTTGTGATTGAGGATGCTTGGGTGGGCCTTTGGAGTCCCATTGCCTGGCTGCCCAGCCTTGCAAGACTGTGAAGTCTGAGCATTATTTAAGATGCAATTAAACAAAAGCTGACATGTTTATTGAAGTCAGATTTCTGTTAAGATGCTTTGCCAGCCCAGTTTTTTTTATTCAACCTCCATTTCTAGAAGTTCTGTTATTTAATTCTTAACGAGACATCAAAATGCTTGAATGCAAAGGTGTCTGTAAAGAAGGTTGCATTAGAAAGAGGAAAAAGAAACATGAGCCATTTATTTTCCTGAATACTTATAAACCAAACAAGCTTATTTCTAACATTGCAAAAACATGATGGACTTTTCTTGGCCTTTGTTTTCTGTTTCCTGTAACTNCAGGGGTTGGGGAAAAAAAAAATAAAATTAGCTACTTTTTACATCTAAAAATATTTACTGATAAATCTCTTATTTAACTTTACTTATTAGTTAATAATTTCATTATTAAGTAATGAAATAGGTAAGACATTATGTACACCACCAAAGCCAGTGGTTGTGCCCATGAACCATAGGGTGTGCACTGGGGGACCTCAGCAGGTTCTTCATTCACAGGCATCTCCTGGATGTAGCTACCACATGGACCATAAAGGGTAGATATTATCACCACAGACAAGGGTTGAGAGCAGTGGGATTTGTGAATTAGGCTGTGGGAAGATGGGCTGAGGCTTACCCAGCTGTGTGGAGAAAATGTGGGGCANTGAGGAGTGACCAAAAGTGAGCAGTCCATCCCATTAAAACATTGCTGTCTTCATTTTTGCCAGCTCAGGTATATAAAAATATATATTTTTCCTCTCTAAACACTTGCAACTTTTTCTGAAACCCTTCCTGGATCCCTTCAGCACAAAGCAGTTGTTACTGAAACTGAAGTGGCTTTTCCCTCAGAAGCAAAACTGAGTCACAAGTCATGAGGTGGAGCTGGCACAGGGACTTCAGAGGCTTGTGTCTGATTTACTGAACTTCACATGCTTTTGCCTGCTGTAGGATCAAGCCCTGAAACTAAAGCAAGGGTATTTTATTTTTCTCACCTAAAAGAAAACACAGTAGTCAGGGGAGTGCCATTGCTGATCCGTGTGAGGCTCAAGTTTACCAACAGTGAGCAGAGTTTGGTTAACTTCATATTCTAGGCCAGCTTGTAAATGTGTCCCCATCAAATGCTGTGATCTTATCAAGGTTGTACTGTTTTCCTTTTCTTCTCCTCCACCCCCATCTTCTTTCTTTCCTTTTTCTCTCTTTTTTTTTTTTCCTTTTTCTGAAGTGCAGCCTTCTGATCAATGTGCACTTTTCCCCCCCCCCATTTCCCTAAATACATCATGAAAAAGGATGAGGTTTCCGCCTTAATTGCTTGTGCCTTTTATTCACATTCCTCTCTCAGCCAGAATTGTGAAAAGAGTGTTAGTAAAAGGCTGCACAATAGAGCTTTTCATTAGGCCTCAACAAGGCATACAAAAGAAGGCTTTTGGAAGGAGTGAATGCAGGACTTTAATTTGCAGGTGGAGAGCAGATAAAAGGTGCTGACGCCTCTATTATTCTCTTACTTAGGTGACCCTTACCCTGTTCAGCTGATCCCAACTACCATGGCAGCTGCTGCCGCAGCAACACCAGGCTTAGGCCCTCTCCAACTGCAGGTAAGTCCCAAAAACAATGCAGAAAGAGGCAAAGGTTAAGTAAATATATGAAAACCAGTTTTCTCTTCCATTTGAACACAGCACAATTAGCTGGCGGGTTCAAATCTGCATCTGCAACAACTTACACGTTTTTCCTCTTGCCTTAAGGGGATTTTTGGGTACACTTTGGTGTCCATGGAACTACTTGCAGGTTTGTGCTTTCAGCTTCTGCAGGAGGAGTAGGTTGGCTGGGCTTTTCCAGCAGATAGCTGTGCTGCAGGCTGCAAAGGCTGGCCGAGTGTCAGCCAGCAAAAGGAAGCACATTGCCAGACAGAAAAGCCCTGTCCTGACAAGCACTTTTAAACTGCTTAACATGATTATGTCCTTTTAGGCTGTAAGCTCTTCAGAGCAGTGGCTGGCCCCTCCTACAGTGTTTTACGGTACCCAGCACCTAATATTAGGCAGATAATTAGCGATTATAGTAATTTAACAGAGGCAATTAGAAAACAGGTGGAAAGACACTAAAGAATTTTATTTTTTTTTTAAGAGTTGGCCTGTTAACCAGATGTATCTGATCCAGCACTCCCAATAACCTTCAAAATTGTGGAGGTGTGGAGGTGCCCATGGGTCTTAATGATAGCTGTGCAGATGTTTCTGGGTGTTCCTCATCAGCCCAACCCCTGTCAAGTCAGCGAGATTAAGCAAATGTGATGCACATCTCCACAGTTTGGATTTGGTTGCCTCCCACGTAAGCTTTGTTGGTAGGATGAAGCTGCATAAAATTTGGGACTAAAACCAAGATCCAAACATTCTTCTAGCTCTGCAAAATTTGGATTTACTCTCTTTTTTNTGCCTTTTTAGAGTGTTTTTTGGTTGTCTTTTCCCCCTAGCTCACTTCAAAGCACTATAGAGGAGGAAAACTTCTCCTCTGACTCTGTAAGGAAATGCACAGGAATATTTAGGTGGATTTTCCAGGTCAAGTGTTGTGCCTGTGCCGTGGTCTCAGTGCTGGTGGCTGTGTTGATGCTGCAGAATTCATGCATGCTGCCAGAACGCAGGGATGTACAAAATGCTCTGGTGACCCTCAGTTGAGTGGAAAGTTCAACATTTACTCATTTTTCACTTCGGAGAAGCAATATAGTGCACGTAACATTTGGAATGATCTTTAAGCAGTTTTCTTGGTAGTTATGTTGGTGTGCCAGCATGAAGTTCATTTTAACAAAGCAGGTGTGTGAGGAGTGACCAAAAGTGAGCAGTCCATCCCATTAAAACATTGCTGTCTTCATTTTTGCCAGCTCAGGTATATAAAAATATATATTTTTCCTCTCTAAACACTTGCAACTTTTTCTGAAACCCTTCCTGGATCCCTTCAGCACAAAGCAGTTGTTACTGAAACTGAAGTGGCTTTTCCCTCAGAAGCAAAACTGAGTCACAAGTCATGAGGTGGAGCTGGCACAGGGACTTCAGAGGCTTGTGTCTGATTTACTGAACTTCACATGCTTTTGCCTGCTGTAGGATCAAGCCCTGAAACTAAAGCAAGGGTATTTTATTTTTCTCACCTAAAAGAAAACACAGTAGTCAGGGGAGTGCCATTGCTGATCCGTGTGAGGCTCAAGTTTACCAACAGTGAGCAGAGTTTGGTTAACTTCATATTCTAGGCCAGCTTGTAAATGTGTCCCCATCAAATGCTGTGATCTTATCAAGGTTGTACTGTTTTCCTTTTCTTCTCCTCCACCCCCATCTTCTTTCTTTCCTTTTTCTATCTTTTTTTTTTTTCCTTTTTCTGAAGTGCAGCCTTCTGATCAATGTGCACTTTTCCCCCCCCCCATTTCCCTAAATACATCATGAAAAAGGATGAGGTTTCCGCCTTAATTGCTTGTGCCTTTTATTCACATTCCTCTCTCAGCCAGAATTGTGAAAAGAGTGTTAGTAAAAGGCTGCACAATAGAGCTTTTCATTAGGCCTCAACAAGGCATACAAAAGAAGGCTTTTGGAAGGAGTGAATGCAGGACTTTAATTTGCAGGTGGAGAGCAGATAAAAGGTGCTGACGCCTCTATTATTCTCTTACTTAGGTGACCCTTACCCTGTTCAGCTGATCCCAACTACCATGGCAGCTGCTGCCGCAGCAACACCAGGCTTAGGCCCTCTCCAACTGCAGGTAAGTCCCAAAAACAATGCAGAAAGAGGCAAAGGTTAAGTAAATATATGAAAACCAGTTTTCTCTTCCATTTGAACACAGCACAATTAGCTGGCGGGTTCAAATCTGCATCTGCAACAACTTACACGTTTTTCCTCTTGCCTTAAGGGGATTTTTGGGTACACTTTGGTGTCCATGGAACTACTTGCAGGTTTGTGCTTTCAGCTTCTGCAGGAGGAGTAGGTTGGCTGGGCTTTTCCAGCAGATAGCTGTGCTGCAGGCTGCAAAGGCTGGCCGAGTGTCAGCCAGCAAAAGGAAGCACATTGCCAGACAGAAAAGCCCTGTCCTGACAAGCACTTTTAAACTGCTTAACATGATTATGTCCTTTTAGGCTGTAAGCTCTTCAGAGCAGTGGCTGGCCCCTCCTACAGTGTTTTACGGTACCCAGCACCTAATATTAGGCAGATAATTAGCGATTATAGTAATTTAACAGAGGCAATTAGAAAACAGGTGGAAAGACACTAAAGAATTTTATTTTTTTTTTAAGAGTTGGCCTGTTAACCAGATGTATCTGATCCAGCACTCCCAATAACCTTCAAAATTGTGGAGGTGTGGAGGTGCCCATGGGTCTTAATGATAGCTGTGCAGATGTTTCTGGGTGTTCCTCATCAGCCCAACCCCTGTCAAGTCAGCGAGATTAAGCAAATGTGATGCACATCTCCACAGTTTGGATTTGGTTGCCTCCCACGTAAGCTTTGTTGGTAGGATGAAGCTGCATAAAATTTGGGACTAAAACCAAGATCCAAACATTCTTCTAGCTCTGCAAAATTTGGATTTACTCTCTTTTTTAGAAATAACAACAACAACAACAAAAATCCCATCCTCTCCATTGCTAATTAGTTTCCCCACTCGTTATCGTTTGCCAAGTGCCATGGAAGAGCAGAGCTTTAGACCTGCTTGGAAAAGCTCAGCATTTATAAGCAGTACATGTGAAATGCCTTCTCAGACTCAGTTTGGCCAGAATCAGTGTGTCTTAGACTCTCTGCAACATCAGATATTTCAGTTGTTTGGCCAGCATGTGGGAGCATGGGACTTAGTTCTTGGGAAGACTTCTGCAATGTATTATTATTATTTGAACACAGCCAGCAGAAGTTAGCTGAGTTTCACAGAAATAGCTGCCAGTGTGTAAGCTGACACATTCCATGCACCACAGAGGTTAATACATTCGTTCCCATTGTGCCTTTGTATGAAAAGCTGCACTGTCTGGGTGTTACTTTCTGATTCTGTGAGTTACAAATCCCATAGGCTGCTTGAGAGTCATGGGAGCCATAGGAGTCATCCCTCTGAAAGGAATTTTGAGGAGTCACATCAGTACTGATAAGTAGCCAAACACACATGAACACACATATGGAAGAAAGAGAGGGGGAAAAAAAAAGGCTAAGCAAAACTAGAGCTAGCCAGCAAGGAGAAAACAGAGGTCTGAGTCCAATTCTCCTTATTTTTGTGGCATTCAGCCTAGTCCTCAGTGCTCTGCTAAGTTGGGAGGATGGTTTAATTTCATTTCAGGACCAGCTTTGGGCTGTCTCTGTGCATGCAGTGGGCTGAAGTACTCTGATTTTAAAAGGCTTTATCACGCTGACAGTTTCCATGTAAAAAGGTGGGCTTTGTGCAAATGGGACTGGCTTCATAAGTCTCTGAAGGTGAGTTGGGTTGTGGAAAATCTGAAAACCTTGGAGGCCTCTTTGTTTCTGTGCAAAGGAGAACAGTAAAATGAAAGTATTGGCCAAATTCACCTGTGCTGTTTTGCTGCATATTACTTAGCCTGGAATTAAAGGGAGAGTTTGGCAGAGAGGTTCAAGTTACTAACTGTAGACTCCTTCAAATCTTCATCTCCAAGGGTATATTATACTCTGGAAAAAAAAATTATTTCTTTGTGTCTTAACAGTGATTTTTAGATATCAGTGCAACCAGTCTAATAGAAAGTGGAACTCTTCTTACTTCAGGCATTCCTCTACATGACACATAANTTCATTAGGCCTCAACAAGGCATACAAAAGAAGGCTTTTGGAAGGAGTGAATGCAGGACTTTAATTTGCAGGTGGAGAGCAGATAAAAGGTGCTGACGCCTCTATTATTCTCTTACTTAGGTGACCCTTACCCTGTTCAGCTGATCCCAACTACCATGGCAGCTGCTGCCGCAGCAACACCAGGCTTAGGCCCTCTCCAACTGCAGGTAAGTCCCAAAAACAATGCAGAAAGAGGCAAAGGTTAAGTAAATATATGAAAACCAGTTTTCTCTTCCATTTGAACACAGCACAATTAGCTGGCGGGTTCAAATCTGCATCTGCAACAACTTACACGTTTTTCCTCTTGCCTTAAGGGGATTTTTGGGTACACTTTGGTGTCCATGGAACTACTTGCAGGTTTGTGCTTTCAGCTTCTGCAGGAGGAGTAGGTTGGCTGGGCTTTTCCAGCAGATAGCTGTGCTGCAGGCTGCAAAGGCTGGCCGAGTGTCAGCCAGCAAAAGGAAGCACATTGCCAGACAGAAAAGCCCTGTCCTGACAAGCACTTTTAAACTGCTTAACATGATTATGTCCTTTTAGGCTGTAAGCTCTTCAGAGCAGTGGCTGGCCCCTCCTACAGTGTTTTACGGTACCCAGCACCTAATATTAGGCAGATAATTAGCGATTATAGTAATTTAACAGAGGCAATTAGAAAACAGGTGGAAAGACACTAAAGAATTTTATTTTTTTTTTAAGAGTTGGCCTGTTAACCAGATGTATCTGATCCAGCACTCCCAATAACCTTCAAAATTGTGGAGGTGTGGAGGTGCCCATGGGTCTTAATGATAGCTGTGCAGATGTTTCTGGGTGTTCCTCATCAGCCCAACCCCTGTCAAGTCAGCGAGATTAAGCAAATGTGATGCACATCTCCACAGTTTGGATTTGGTTGCCTCCCACGTAAGCTTTGTTGGTAGGATGAAGCTGCATAAAATTTGGGACTAAAACCAAGATCCAAACATTCTTCTAGCTCTGCAAAATTTGGATTTACTCTCTTTTTTAGAAATAACAACAACAACAACAAAAATCCCATCCTCTCCATTGCTAATTAGTTTCCCCACTCGTTATCGTTTGCCAAGTGCCATGGAAGAGCAGAGCTTTAGACCTGCTTGGAAAAGCTCAGCATTTATAAGCAGTACATGTGAAATGCCTTCTCAGACTCAGTTTGGCCAGAATCAGTGTGTCTTAGACTCTCTGCAACATCAGATATTTCAGTTGTTTGGCCAGCATGTGGGAGCATGGGACTTAGTTCTTGGGAAGACTTCTGCAATGTATTATTATTATTTGAACACAGCCAGCAGAAGTTAGCTGAGTTTCACAGAAATAGCTGCCAGTGTGTAAGCTGACACATTCCATGCACCACAGAGGTTAATACATTCGTTCCCATTGTGCCTTTGTATGAAAAGCTGCACTGTCTGGGTGTTACTTTCTGATTCTGTGAGTTACAAATCCCATAGGCTGCTTGAGAGTCATGGGAGCCATAGGAGTCATCCCTCTGAAAGGAATTTTGAGGAGTCACATCAGTACTGATAAGTAGCCAAACACACATGAACACACATATGGAAGAAAGAGAGGGGGAAAAAAAAAGGCTAAGCAAAACTAGAGCTAGCCAGCAAGGAGAAAACAGAGGTCTGAGTCCAATTCTCCTTATTTTTGTGGCATTCAGCCTAGTCCTCAGTGCTCTGCTAAGTTGGGAGGATGGTTTAATTTCATTTCAGGACCAGCTTTGGGCTGTCTCTGTGCATGCAGTGGGCTGAAGTACTCTGATTTTAAAAGGCTTTATCACGCTGACAGTTTCCATGTAAAAAGGTGGGCTTTGTGCAAATGGGACTGGCTTCATAAGTCTCTGAAGGTGAGTTGGGTTGTGGAAAATCTGAAAACCTTGGAGGCCTCTTTGTTTCTGTGCAAAGGAGAACAGTAAAATGAAAGTATTGGCCAAATTCACCTGTGCTGTTTTGCTGCATATTACTTAGCCTGGAATTAAAGGGAGAGTTTGGCAGAGAGGTTCAAGTTACTAACTGTAGACTCCTTCAAATCTTCATCTCCAAGGGTATATTATACTCTGGAAAAAAAAATTATTTCTTTGTGTCTTAACAGTGATTTTTAGATATCAGTGCAACCAGTCTAATAGAAAGTGGAACTCTTCTTACTTCAGGCATTCCTCTACATGACACATAACCACAGTGTTCCCTACAGACCTTCTGTCATCTGGGCACCAGACAGTAGAAGGCCAGAAATGGACAGTGTTCCTTCTTTTTTTGATCCTCCCTATCACTCATCCTTCAAGCTTTCTGTAGTAAACCCAGTGGTTTTCAGGGGCACATCAAAGAACCTGACACAATGCTCACTTTGTTATTTCCAGCAGAATTTGGTATACAGCATGATCTTGGGGAAGACAAAGCCAAGGCATTTTTCTTGTTTGTTTAGTGATAAGCATGTCTTTGTTATTTCTTTAGAGAATTTTAAGTCAGGGCTTGGCTTTAATAGTATCCTGTGAGATAACAGGAACCACTTTTTTCCCCGCTGGTTGTCAAAATGGTAATTTTCATTCTGTAAATGAAATCCAGACTGGATGTAGAGAAGAACAGCTAACACCTGATTGTTTTGCTGTGGCAGAGATACTCGTCAGTGAAAACATAATCTCTTATTTTGAAATGCCCTGTTGATTGCCACTGATGGATTTGTAACCTGAACCCTCCCTTGCTCTCCCACTGGGGTCTGTAGATTCTGTCAGCTGATATTTGCCACAATTAGCCATACCTGATTGCCTTTATTTCCAGTGACCACAGACAGACTAATGACTCCAGAAGAATGGAAACTAGTTGCAGTAAAATCCACCTTGGCTAGCACATTAATTTCTTACGTTGATTTTCCCCCCCCAAGAATTTCATATGGTCTTGTTCTTCAAGCACAGCAATTCTGTTTGAAATGAAGAACAAAACTGAACACAGCCTTGCTTGCCACTGTTGCACTGAATAAGGCTAATGAATCATAAGTACTGCTGTGTTCCTTCTATGAACATGATGTTTTCCTCTGTGCTTGGGATGAGGGAATTAAATTCCTCCCTCTTGAGGGTCAGAGTTCAAAGCTGTAAGCATAGATGCCATGCAACAAGTTGTACACAAAGGAAACTGAAGTGATTCTTCTAGACACACCTAGAATGAAATAGGTGTTTCCAGAACACTGAGCAAACTCAGTAAAAAAATGGTATCTTGTGGTCCCTTCTCTAAGAAGAAAAAAAGTAATCTCTGTGTACATTCTGAGCAGTGGAAAGCAAAGGAAGGACCTTGTTGTCTGATGTGAAAATGGAGAGCAGTCTGCACTGTTGGGAGTGCAAATGGTTCAGATTTCCCACTCTCCATTTGATAACCAAGCAGTGACAGTGACTGATTAATTGGCAGTAATGCAGATGCTGTGGATATCCATCACTGTATCAAGATAGTGCTGGATGGACAATGACAGCTGCCTCTATGGATATTTTGAGTCCTGTCAAAGTCATACAGCAATCTGATGTAAAACAGACTCCCTGCAAACATCTGCTCTTGGAAAAACACCCCAACAACTTTTGAGTTTCAAACTTTCTTCCCTCTTCTTCCTAGCAGGAAACAGGACTTCATGATTCCTGGTGGTTGTGTTCAGCATTATGACCAAACCTCTAAGTATACAGAGCATGAGAACCTCATGTTGGCATAACAATTGTGGAAGCATTTGAGCTGGTCCCAGTTCTGAAGACTGAAAAACCCTGATTGATTGTCTTTGGCTCTTTGCATAAGATGATGCTCAGATTTAGACCTCAAATGTGTCTGGAAAAAACATTTGGCCAAGCTTTCTAGTCTGCACTTTCTTTATGAAGCACTTGGCTCCATTTGATTTTATTTTTTTCTTAGTACAGTGGTGTGGGAAGATGTGTACCAAGGACTGAATTCCAGTGGGATTTAGCATCCATAGTCTGGACCACATTTTGGGCCACATGCAGGCACTGACATGAACTCAGTTGGTTGAGAGCTTCTTCTGCACTGTGGTGGGAATGAGCTGTAGCTCTCCACTTGGCAGTTCAAGCCATTTCTCCTTCAGTTCAATGTGAAAAGTTGCTGATGATAGAACTTCCCTTCTCTGTTAAGAAGTTGGCACCTTGTTTCCACGCATTAGTTGTCAAGCACACTTAATTATTTTGGTTTTGGGGGGCATATCTCTTTCTGAGTTACCACTGTAATCTGTAGACATAACCAGTTTTGGCTTTCCAGTGTTACACCACCTCAGACTTGGGAAAGAACACCCTGGCAAAATGGTGTGAACTGCTCAGGGATGCATCTGGATTCTGAAAGCTTGAGGCTTTCCTTGTGTTGGGGAGCCAACTGGCCAGAGCTGCACAGAAACAAGATTATTTCTGACTGAGAAGAAAAGTGCAGTGCCCCATTGTATCTGTGACAAGTAGCCAAGGGATGGCAATACTTTGTCCATTATTCTTTTACTCTACACATCCATGACCTCTTTGGGCTATCACTATAACCACTTCTTTGCCTACAAGATGATAAACCATTTATTAGCAGTGCAAGGTTATTCCTTCTATTTGCTGGGCAATGTCTACCTTTAAATACCATTTAAGCTGTCTTTTCAACAATGAGAGTCAGCATCCTTTCACTGTTTGCTTTTCTACTTTACCTGTTCTCATTAATAGGACTCTGACTTAATTTGTGGGGAATGAATCATTAGTGCACAGTTTAATTACAGTATTATAATACTCATGCAGTCCACTTAAGCATAAAAAAGTAGAATTAGTTTTTCAGTGTGAGCACACACATCTGGGGAAAAAGCAGCAAGTACATGAAAAGAGAGGTTTGTCATTAGCATAACCAAAAGATGGCAGTTGTCCATCTGCCACTAGCTCAGTGTATTGCTGTGCTGTTTCTGATGGCCATCACAAATAATCATCATAGTAGGAGTAAAAGTACATAATATGTACACATTTTTGTCAGATGCCTTTTAAAATTAGTTTTTTGGTTTGTTTGGTTTTTTTTTTTAATTACTATGGTAATGCAGATTCTATATTCCCTACTTCATGTCCTTGGCTTTGTGAGTGTGTTGGCCACTAGGTATTTTCCACCTTTCTGCATAAGAGTAGCTAAGATGGCTATTTAAAAAAATTCTGAAGACCAAGGTCCAGTGCTTTAGCTAGAAAAAAAGGGGCTGTTCTTGTAAGCAAGGCTTAAAATCCTCTAAGTAGGGTGGAGATCTATCTCTGTGTGGATGTGGGGTAAAACGTTTTCCAAAATTTGAACTTTGCAAAGTTTCTGATTTATTTTGAAGTCTTAGTGCTGATTCAAAGTTATTGATTATACTGTATAAGTAAGGTATGGGATGAGGGTTGCCAAGAGCATTTTGGAGCAATCTCTATGTTTTTATGTTTTCCTCCCAATTAACTCAAAAGCAAGCCGCACAACACACTCATCCTCACTTGACTGAGAGGTAGAGACTGTTATAGATTGCATAAAAGCATGAACTACAGAGCACANAACTCAGTAAAAAAATGGTATCTTGTGGTCCCTTCTCTAAGAAGAAAAAAAGTAATCTCTGTGTACATTCTGAGCAGTGGAAAGCAAAGGAAGGACCTTGTTGTCTGATGTGAAAATGGAGAGCAGTCTGCACTGTTGGGAGTGCAAATGGTTCAGATTTCCCACTCTCCATTTGATAACCAAGCAGTGACAGTGACTGATTAATTGGCAGTAATGCAGATGCTGTGGATATCCATCACTGTATCAAGATAGTGCTGGATGGACAATGACAGCTGCCTCTATGGATATTTTGAGTCCTGTCAAAGTCATACAGCAATCTGATGTAAAACAGACTCCCTGCAAACATCTGCTCTTGGAAAAACACCCCAACAACTTTTGAGTTTCAAACTTTCTTCCCTCTTCTTCCTAGCAGGAAACAGGACTTCATGATTCCTGGTGGTTGTGTTCAGCATTATGACCAAACCTCTAAGTATACAGAGCATGAGAACCTCATGTTGGCATAACAATTGTGGAAGCATTTGAGCTGGTCCCAGTTCTGAAGACTGAAAAACCCTGATTGATTGTCTTTGGCTCTTTGCATAAGATGATGCTCAGATTTAGACCTCAAATGTGTCTGGAAAAAACATTTGGCCAAGCTTTCTAGTCTGCACTTTCTTTATGAAGCACTTGGCTCCATTTGATTTTATTTTTTTCTTAGTACAGTGGTGTGGGAAGATGTGTACCAAGGACTGAATTCCAGTGGGATTTAGCATCCATAGTCTGGACCACATTTTGGGCCACATGCAGGCACTGACATGAACTCAGTTGGTTGAGAGCTTCTTCTGCACTGTGGTGGGAATGAGCTGTAGCTCTCCACTTGGCAGTTCAAGCCATTTCTCCTTCAGTTCAATGTGAAAAGTTGCTGATGATAGAACTTCCCTTCTCTGTTAAGAAGTTGGCACCTTGTTTCCACGCATTAGTTGTCAAGCACACTTAATTATTTTGGTTTTGGGGGGCATATCTCTTTCTGAGTTACCACTGTAATCTGTAGACATAACCAGTTTTGGCTTTCCAGTGTTACACCACCTCAGACTTGGGAAAGAACACCCTGGCAAAATGGTGTGAACTGCTCAGGGATGCATCTGGATTCTGAAAGCTTGAGGCTTTCCTTGTGTTGGGGAGCCAACTGGCCAGAGCTGCACAGAAACAAGATTATTTCTGACTGAGAAGAAAAGTGCAGTGCCCCATTGTATCTGTGACAAGTAGCCAAGGGATGGCAATACTTTGTCCATTATTCTTTTACTCTACACATCCATGACCTCTTTGGGCTATCACTATAACCACTTCTTTGCCTACAAGATGATAAACCATTTATTAGCAGTGCAAGGTTATTCCTTCTATTTGCTGGGCAATGTCTACCTTTAAATACCATTTAAGCTGTCTTTTCAACAATGAGAGTCAGCATCCTTTCACTGTTTGCTTTTCTACTTTACCTGTTCTCATTAATAGGACTCTGACTTAATTTGTGGGGAATGAATCATTAGTGCACAGTTTAATTACAGTATTATAATACTCATGCAGTCCACTTAAGCATAAAAAAGTAGAATTAGTTTTTCAGTGTGAGCACACACATCTGGGGAAAAAGCAGCAAGTACATGAAAAGAGAGGTTTGTCATTAGCATAACCAAAAGATGGCAGTTGTCCATCTGCCACTAGCTCAGTGTATTGCTGTGCTGTTTCTGATGGCCATCACAAATAATCATCATAGTAGGAGTAAAAGTACATAATATGTACACATTTTTGTCAGATGCCTTTTAAAATTAGTTTTTTGGTTTGTTTGGTTTTTTTTTTTAATTACTATGGTAATGCAGATTCTATATTCCCTACTTCATGTCCTTGGCTTTGTGAGTGTGTTGGCCACTAGGTATTTTCCACCTTTCTGCATAAGAGTAGCTAAGATGGCTATTTAAAAAAATTCTGAAGACCAAGGTCCAGTGCTTTAGCTAGAAAAAAAGGGGCTGTTCTTGTAAGCAAGGCTTAAAATCCTCTAAGTAGGGTGGAGATCTATCTCTGTGTGGATGTGGGGTAAAACGTTTTCCAAAATTTGAACTTTGCAAAGTTTCTGATTTATTTTGAAGTCTTAGTGCTGATTCAAAGTTATTGATTATACTGTATAAGTAAGGTATGGGATGAGGGTTGCCAAGAGCATTTTGGAGCAATCTCTATGTTTTTATGTTTTCCTCCCAATTAACTCAAAAGCAAGCCGCACAACACACTCATCCTCACTTGACTGAGAGGTAGAGACTGTTATAGATTGCATAAAAGCATGAACTACAGAGCACATCAGCTCAAATAAATCCTGTTCATGGTGGGTAAATGTGCTGTGTAGTTGGTGTCCAAATAGCCCATACTTGTCATTGCTGCCATCTTACAGAATGTTATGGGTAAACTCAATATAGATGATCAAAATAGATTTGAATGAAAAGCTGGATCATGACATTTTATTGGAACCCAGTCAATTTACAAAAGACAATCATGATGACAGGCTGTCTAGAAAGGCTTTGTATTTTATTGAGCACCCTGAGTGCCTGCACACAGGAGCAGTGGACATCTCCAGGCAGTAAATACACATGGTAAAACAATACCATGGCTACTCTGTGGGTTGTCAGATTATAACTCTCTTCCCAGCCCTCCAGGGGAAGGAATTAGCAGTGGTAGTATATTCATTTTCTCTAGATTAACAGTCCTTTCTGCATAACTTTCCAATTCCATCCATATCGATGAAAAATGAAAAAGACTGAAAAATGACCAGCCTGTCTTCTCTCTGGTTTTAACTCAGGCCTGCTGTTTGCTAGCAGACCTTTGTCTGCATGAGTGAGTTTCCTTGTAGGTTAAAGAGACTGAATTCCCTCTTCCCCCTCCCTCAGCCCCTGAGCCTGCGGGGCAGACAGACAGAAGCACACATATGATTAATACAGCACAGCTGCAGTAGGGGCTCATTTGCATATGTATTAATAGAGGCAAAAACAACAATTCAATTACATACAGAGCCATTCTGCATACTAAAGAACATATGCAAATAGCCTGGAAAAAGTGCAGCCAGCGTTTTCTCTCTGACTTTCCTGAGCCCATATGGGCTAGCATCAGAGCCTAGCAGTTTGCAAGAAATCCCCCTCAGGAAGAACCTGTTACAAGATGCTTATGCAGCTATTACTGCTGCCCCCCCAGATCCCCAGAAGGCGTTTGACATTTGGACAATGGAAATAGCACAAGCAGTGTCTTTTCCATGTTATTTTGGGTTTGCCAGCCTTCAGATTCACATTGTCTCTTTCCATTCAAGCCCCAGCCTGTAGAGAGCCAGTCCTTTGCCTCATCTTCCTCCACATACACATTTCTTCTCAACTCATCTCTGGTGGAGTTCCCATTTTCCTTTGTCTGTCTCAAGCTTTCTCTTCTGAAGTTTTGTGAATCAGCAAAAGATGGCCATTTCTGTGCCTTTTTCTCCTAATGACCTTGCCTGTCTCCTAATAGGATAATTCAGTGATTTTCTGCTAGGGGACCATCAGTACTTCTAATGGGTCTGAAAGGTGTTTCAGAAAAGCTAACCTGTTGCAGATAGGCTTTTATATCATCACGCATTGGTCTTTGTCTCTACGAAGATGGTCGTGGAGTTCTTAGAGGGAAAAGACTGAAAATCACCAGTGTTCAGTAGTTCATACCACGGGTGATACACAACTGGTCCAGGATCTGATTCTCATGGCAGAACCAGACATTCTCCAAATCTCACTGGAGGACCTTTTGAAACAGACTGAAAGTAGTCCAGCTCTGGAACTAGAAGAAAGCTTACTTAAGCTATAAATAGTTTCTTCAGCTCTGAGTTATTCCTTATGTTAATTTGTGTTACAACTAGAACAGGGAGCGTGGCCTGTGTGTGCCTACAACACTCCTGCACACGGGCCACTCACACACTGCAATACACAATGATGCACACCCACTACTCTCATCTCTGGAAAAGCCTAACATTTGACTTATTATTGAGATAACAAGTCACTAAAAACTTCTGGAGACCCGACAAAGCCACGAAGGTGCCCAACTGTCTTGTTTGGGTGGCGACCCCCTGTGTTGGAAGCAGCCTGAATTTGTTTGAAACATCCCCGTGGTGTGAGCAGGGAAAAATAGGTCATGCAAGAAAGAGTGCAGAGCTGTCTGGCAAGCATACTTGTGAGGTCAGGTCATCCTTAATTTCTTTTCTCTCACAAAAAATGTGACACTTCTTTCTTTTTGGGGTTAGCCTGACAGACGGAAGCAGATTACTTCTTGATTATTCATAAGGCATTAATTTTAGATGAATATTGCTGAAGTAAAGGAGTAGTTTTAGCAGCCAGCAGAAGAGCCTGTTTGCAGATAGGAGTATGACAGTCTTCACTTACACAAGGGCCTGTCTAGAACCACATCTGATGCACAGAAAGAAGAGCAAACCCGAGGAGTGGAGGCTCATACATCAGCTAAGACTTCATTTATTCTTCTGTGTGATTTCAGTGGGGCTTTGGATGTTTGGAATGGCCATGGCAATGTCAGGAGTTCAGCTGCAGGACAAAACCTGTGTCAAAAGAGAAGCAGTGGCAACACTTGTCTGCCAGCATCTTAAACTGGGGGGGGGCGGGAAACTTACTGCTCTGAAGTGGCTTCTGTAGAGAACGAAGTACACCTCTGCACATCCACCTTGAGATAACCAAAAAGATGCCTCCCTCCCCTGGCAATAGATCAAACCTAAGGTGTTTGTGTTCCATGGCTTACATTCACTAGGAATCAATCTCCCTGTAAAGGTCTGTATGAAAAATCTGGTAACAAAACAAACAAACAAAATATATTTTTTCCCCCCTACTTTGTGCCCTTTGCACATTCCAGACACTGGGTTTTGAAATAGTTGGCTTATGCTACTGGTTTTCCTATTATGTTGTTTGCTCTTTTCAGAGGGATGTTGCTGAAAAGAAGATTATATAATCATGCAAATAAGATTGTATAATCCTCAGCAAACTGTCCAGGGGGGTGGAGGTTGGGAGGGGCAGGGGGGGAACCAAACTGAGTGAGGCCTGACTGGCTGCAGGGGGGCCTTGCTCTGAAACCATGAACTAGTGGGGTGTTCTGGGCCTCCTATAAAATGTGAAAGCTGCAGTCAGACTAGTGAATTTTTTTCTGGATATTTTTGGAATTCATTGTCTTCATGCTGTGCTCTGCCAATAGTGTATATTTACAGTGCCTCAGCAGAACATCATGACAGACAAACACACAGGAAAACTGCAAATCACTAACTCTTCAGAGCTTGAGGAACAATGCTGCAAATAACAACGGTGAGAAAAGCTGACTTACACAAACTACTCACTGACACTCACTCCTTTGACTCCACAGATCAAATCCCTGCATTTCATGCATCCCAAAAGATAGCACAAGAAAACCTTGAAATCTTGCTAGTTTTGTTAGGTTATATGGTGGTGTTTGTTGTTAGATGCAGATTGATATATGAAAGTGTAGGAATTTCAATTTATTTTCTAAATTTCTTTGTACTGTGGTCTTTTTTATGACTGTTTTTTTTTTTCTTCAAAGTCTTAGGTCATCTCCAATTGAGAAGGCAGAATGGGATAGAGATAAATAATCAGCATATTAAATGTGTATGTGGGGAGAGTATTGCTGGCCTGTGGTACAAATTACATACTACAAGCTTTAGAAAGTTGTCCTACTCTTACTCTCATGCTGTCTTCTTAGGGAGATTCTGTTCTAGGGTTAACTGTTACCAGCCAGGATATTTGAGCACCTTTTCTGAATGGAGGCTAATATCAGGCACAGTTTGAAGCTGAAATACCCAGTTACTGTAGCTCTAAAGCATTAGACAACAAACCACTGAGGTCATGAGACTTATTGTCTTTGTTTTCTTTCCAAAGTCATCAGTTGAACTTAGCTCAGTAGCATCTGGAGATGTCACTTTCAGAGTGTTAATTACTCTTTTGTGCCTGGAGAGCAGAAGTCTGTTCCTGAGGTTAAGTCAGAGTGCAGTTGTTTCCCCAGTACTCAGTTTCCTCGAATGCCTTTTCTCCTTGCAGAGGTTCTTAATGTTTTCCACTCCAGTGGATTTTGTAAGATCAATCTGACTAAGAAGATCTGGAGGCAACAGAACCTGTAGCTCTAGTGATCCTCAAGACTAGCCTTTTGTCACCCAGTGAGTTCTGCTTGTCATTGGAGTGCAATTCCTAGATTACCTTCTAGGGGCCTCTTCCACTTCGCACAACTGCCTCATTTGTGAGTTTTAGCTGTGTCCTGCTTCTACTCCTGTCTCTTCATTACTGTTGCAGATGCTCACATCACCATTTACCTGACCAGAAATATGCCATAAACTTAAGTCATCTATCTCAAACTGGACAAACTCGAATTACAGAGAGCAGGGATGCCAGCCAGCTTCTGTGTGAATTGCCTTTGGACAAGTGTATAAATCAAAAAGCAAAATAAAAAACATGTATACAAGGAAGAAAAGCATTTGTAAAAACCAGTGTATGTTCTTAACTGGGAGAAGCTTTGAAATCAGTATACTATGACATCAGTGCAACAGGAGAAGTAAAGTTGCAGATGCTCTCATGGTAGTAGAAACTGAGATTTTTCAAGTGTTTTCCAGTTCTGTCTGGACCCCTGTGTCTTGCTGTTTAGAGTCATTGCTCCCTCTGTTTAAAAATCTGCATTACAACAGAATCTTGGAGCTGTGGTTTTAGTAAGCACAGCTGTGCCACACTCTGCACCAGTGGCAACCAACAGGGGCAATCTGTTAGTGGCATATTGAGGGAGTTGAATTGTCTTTGGGGACTGCTGTGGAGTGGCTTTTCTCAGCTCTTTCCTATAGGTACAGTATCTGTTTCTCCCAGAGGAGCCAGGGGCTGCCAGTTTGTGTGCAAAGGAATGAGGTGAAACCCTCAGGGACATGGGGTGCCACCCATCCCACTTGCCTGATGCCTTCAGGGCAAAAGCAGCACCTCTGTGTGCCTCCTGTGGCTGCTGTGCCACCCTTGCTGGTCCCACACACACCTGGGGGGCACCTGACAACAAAATCTTTTTTTTTTTTTTCCATTGCATGGCTCAAAAGACTCTTGTTGAATGGTAACAGGGTGTTTTCCAAGTGTACAGCTTGGGATAGTGTTATCAAAGGGGTTTGGAGCATCACCATAGAATACAGCAAACTGTCCTGAAATGTCTCTTAGCTTCTCCACAGTAGTTCTGCATTGATATTTGCTCAATATGCTGAGATTTACTTTGGAAACTTGAGGCTTGCTGGTGTTTAGGGCAAGGAATATGTAATGTATGTATAGCTTTCATTCAGCTTTCCATCCTGCCACCTCACCAGTGCTGCTGTGGGATGCCTTTTGGTTTAGGCCAATCAACCCAGCTCATCCCATTCCCATTATCATGGCAGCCTTGCTTCTTGCTGTGCCCTGACCTGCTCTACTGGTGGCAGGAGTAATCTGGAAGATCTATATCAGTGCATGTTTGGATAAGATTTTTCAAGAGGACTGAAGGGATTTGGGAGCCCAGCAAGAATTCATTTCTTACGGTGGCTTTGAAAATAGGATATGCACCATTCACACTTAATCCTCCCTCCTCTCCACAGCTGTTTTATTTTTCCTGTGACTAGTTTTGTGGGAAGGAAAGAGTCACCAATATCAGAATGTTGGGTGGTGAGATGGTGTTCATTCTGTAACTCAGTTTTTCTTGGATGCAGGGAAAGATGTGAGCACTTGGCATTTCCTACCTCTGGTCAAAGCTGTCCATGCTGATGGGTGTGTGGGAGCTTGTGCTTCTTGCACTGTGAGAGGAAAAAAGAGTGAATCAAGATCATTTCCCAGCATTTTACCTCGTGTACTAGGATGTCATATCCCCTAGACTCAAGCATTAGGAATTCCTTATTGCCCAGGTGTGGGACTGAAGAAATGGAATGCTGCCCCAAAAGCAGTGTTGGGTACTCTGAATTTTATCATACTGTGTGGGCAGGGGTAACTGAACTTGTCAGTCAGGGGAAATTAGAGTTTCTACAATGAGTCTACACAGATAAAACTCAAAATCTTATGCTTACATTGAAGCATTTTCTTATTTTTGATTTTTTTTTTTAATCAATTCACTCAGAGAGCATTTCACTTCACATTAATTGCTGCTCTGAATCAGGTCCTTGATGGATGTAGGATAGGTAGGTGCTTGCACTTCAGATTCTTCTTTCATGTCACGCTGGGTGGCATTGGCATTACAGGCTTGATCTCGCTAGGAGATATTGGTCACCATGAAATGTAGAAAGGATTGAATGCTAAAAAAATATGAGGAAATGTTAGATTAAAAAAAATAATCTGATTTGCCACTTTGCTCATTGACTACGAACTGAATAGACTTCTAACCCTTAAAATACTTTCTCCCCCCTTTTCCTTTTTATTGCCTGGAATCTTAAGAGCTTTATCATTTGCAGTCATAAAATGAAAATATACACCAAACCCTCAAAGGGCAAGTATGAAATTAAATTATATTTGGGCAGCTGTAACCTTTTAAAACGATCAGATTCCAGTTAATGTATTTCTTCCTGTTCCGAGTGCTGCCATGGTGTTTGATGGTGGGAAGCAGTCCAAAGGGCATTGGGAGATAATAAATTCACTGGAAATTTCACCCTGAGGCGAGCCTCGATACACCAAGGCTTCCATTTAGAGGGACTGACCTAAAAATCTTGTCACATCCAAAGGTCACTTAGGTTGGGGTTGGTGTGTCCCATCTATCTTTCCCTGGTGCAAAGAGTGACAGCTGAGCTCATAAACAGCCATGGAAATATGGAAGACAAGCAGTGGGGAGAGAGAGGAGAGATAATATACCACTGACAACTTCTTAGCTTTCCCCTAGCCCAATGAGAGCAGATACCATCTTGGGGTTGCTTGTTTCTGTTGCTGCAGAAATACCAGTTGCATTCAGAGAGATTGCAGTTAAGTGTAGAAGTCAAAAGCAGGTGATTTCCCCCACGTCTGCAGGTGCCATGGGATCCTGCTGGCACACGTGGTGCTGTCCCTGAACATTGCATACTTGCTCCCAGTCTTGTTAGTCAAAACAATTGACAGTTTTACACCGTGCTTTGCTCACAGGGAGGGTCAGAAGTCTGCAAAGCTGCCCGTGGTAACACTGATAGGTGTCATCTGTAAGAAAATGATCCTAAGGGAAACAATTTGGCCAATGACACTAATTATAAGCAATACTGAAAGGTAAGGTATTTTCAATCTTAAAAGGAAATTTGTGATGCACGTCCTCTAGGACTCTGCTTATCCTAAGCTCATTGAAGTCAGTATAATCCTCCTAGACACTAAATTGAAGCAAAAGGCCTTCCAGGATGACTGTTATCTTCTAGTCAGAGTTCTTACTGCTGCAATGGGAAGCTCCAGTGGATCCTTTCTCTGCTTGCAGCACGTGGCATATTTGGAACAGCGCTTAGAGTTGCATCATGGAAGTATGCTTAAAGGGCAAAGATCTCACTTACCATAAATGTTCTTTCTTAATTGGGGATGAGCTGTGCAGCACATACCAGTTATAGCCTAATGGTGAGAATTGCCTCAAAACTCCTGAGGAGGCTGATGGCAGAGGCTGTCTGCCAGCCACTGCTGGGGTGCAGCAGGCAAAGATTCCCTCTTCTACACCCTATCTTGGTTGGAATAAGAAATAGTTATAGATACTGTCCTTCTGAAGTGTGCTTGTACCCCACTGTGGGAAGAAAGATACAGGGTATGGTATAAGCATTGCTCTGATTCTTCTTGGAATATGACACTGAAGATGAAATTTCAAATTAGTACTATACAAAATCAGTGGCACCTTGGACATAGGAGAGAAAAATGGGAATGAAACACCTGTGCTCCAAAATCCCCAATGACTAAGTTGGGTAACTAAAGCCTCTTGGGAATTTGCTGACATCTCTCCATGAATCTGAGTAAATTCTGAAGAGAATTGTAAAGTGTGTATAGCTGTGCTTGTTAAAATGAAACAGAGTAGAACTGTTATTTTGAGAAGTATTTCACACTTTCTTACAAACATACTATATTTGAGGCAAACACAGTAAAGAAGGGCAAGATTGGCCAGCTGTCAGTGTTTGTCATCATTTTCCTTAGGTTCACACTCTACTTTATGTTAACATACATGTTCTCTACACAAATCCAAAGTAATTTACAGGCAACTTTGAGGGAGTTATATGCCCTTTCCCACATGTTCTGTGCTGAAAGTGTAGCTGCATGCCTTACAAGTTGTACAGCTTTGGAAGACAGTCACTTTCCATCTTAGTTTTGAGCAAGAAAGAAAGGAAATACATATTTTTGATGAACTTCAGAGAGTACAGATATATTACACTATGCAAACTTCATCTGCTAGCACAAAATTCAGAAAATAGACAGACATGCTGGTTTGTACTCAGGATGGTGGGATGAGAAGCATCTTCAGCCATGAATGCCTAACATATATAATTAATCCTAAAGTTGCAGGTTACACTGTAGTTTCCCTACAGGCAGCTGAGGGTGATTCACTCAGACCTAGTCAGGTGGATTCCCCACTTACCCTCACTTTGTGTCACTTCTCCTATGTGGTTCTGTTTCCTTTCTCATCTGCTGAGACAATCCCAGTGGGTAAGCAAGTAGCAGTGGACAGGAAAGTCAGAATAATTCTGTGATTGCTGGTGGGACACGGAGCCTGAAGGCCAACTGACTGTATTGCTGTAGTGAATGTAACTGGTGAAAGAAACTGAGTTGGAGTCAGTGCAGACAACTTTTCATCTGCCAAATATGTGTAGCTTCTCTTTGCCATTTGTGTTTTCCATCCTTGGGAAGCAGAGATACCCCATTGTGCTGGTGAGTGCATTGCTCCTTTACATTTTCATAGCTATATTTATTCCATTTCATGCCAAATGACTTTGGAAAATCGACGGTGATACTGATGTTAATGTTGTCAAAAAAATAGGTGTATCATAGAACCATAGAATGTCAAGGGTTGGAAGGGAGCTAGAAGATCATCTAGTCCAACCCCCCTGCCTGAGCAGGGGCACCTAGACCAAGTCACCCAGGAACAGATCCAGGGGGGTCTGGAATGTCTCCAGAGCAGGAGACTCCACAACCTCCCTGGGCAGCCCCTGCCAGGCTCTGCCGCCCTCACTGGGAACAAGTTTTTCCTTCTGTTTCCCCTCAACCTCTTGTGCTCCAACTGACTCCCATTGCCTCTCATCCTATAACCATGAGAAGAGTGAAGCTAGATGGTGAGAATACAGGTTGTATTTAATGCCTGTGATACTGAGAGTGCTTTTTTGTAGATGCTGCTTTTATTGCAGTAAGTGTGATCACTTTGACCAAGAACCTGTGTGAGGCCATTCTGCTAACTGGAGAAGCTGAGAGGTACTCTGCAGTTGCTGACTTTGGCAAAAACAAGCTGTGTCCCTGTATAATGGAGGACTGGGCTGCTGCTTGCATTATTCACACTTCCCACACTGCACTCACAAACATTGGGTAATGTTAATACTTGTCATGGAAAAATGGAATTGGCAGAAAAGTTTCATCTATTAGAGATAGGTGGGAGGTCCCACGAGAGACCTTCCCTGTTCTGGGTTGAAATGTGAGCTGCAATTAGCGACAAAAGGCCTCTATGGAGCGGATCATTGCCATGGGGAGGAAAGTGAGGAGGTTCCCTGCATGACATTCCCAGTCTTTCCCAAAATGGAGGTATAATTTACCAGTTGCTAACTGGAGAAGCAGCGAGTACTGTTTAACCTCCCACTGCAATGAACAGTCAGTCTTGGAGCAGCATAAAAAGGGTGAATCAAATAGGTCACACATCATATGAGGAGGCAGATGTTAGAAGATATTGTAATGGGTTGCAGTGTGCTATGGGAAGATGGCTTGTGGAGTGCAGGGATGGGGAGAGAAGCTAACAGCAGTGCTTTCTGCCATGGTCACTGGACATAGCTGAATTGGTGAGGAAAACTGAACATGAGAAATCAAAGTATTGGCATTCCTGCTGGGTTGGACTTGTTGGGAGAATGACAGAGGTAGAAGAGGAATGGAAGCACTAGTCCTGTCTACTCTATGTCTAAGTATTCTCTGTGCTCTGCCAGTTAGAACATGTATTTTACCTGAAAAAACACAACAACCTACACAGCTTCAGACTATATTAAACACAGAACTGTTAAAATAGGTTCTATTTTAGCAGTGCCCCTAATTCACACCCACTCAAAACACCTCCTCGCTCGTTAACCCCAGCATCAGACCCAAGTAACTCAAGTTACTGATCAAAGATTTCTGGATAATGTTATTATTTCATGATAGCAGATCTTGTTAGTGTGACTCCAGTGAAGAGCTTCTCGGAGTTTCCATCCCAAACTCTTTGGTACTCCCACCCCTTTTGCTTTACAGACAACTATTCAGCCAGAAGCAATTTAAAATTTGATTTTACATCCATTTTGGCTGTTGCTTTGAATTGAAAAGAGTTTAGTGTTTTGGTACTGCTTTCTAAAACATAAAAATTGCTGTTTTCTTCCCTCCTAATCCAAATTTCCAGATGAACAATTCAAAATACAGATTAGCTCTTTTTATAACCCAGGCATGTTATTAACAATTGAAAAAAATGTTTCCCGAGCACGCAGAGTAATTTCAGTATTTTGTTTTTTTTGGAGAAGCAGATCTAGCTCCATGTTATAAAAAGATTTCGTACTAAAAATTGACACCAAGGGGACAATTTTTAAAACAGTAGTGTTTTCAAGTGTGCAGCTTTTATATCTAAAAAAAATAACTTGAGACAACTGCTTTAAAAGGATGGCAAGGTGGAGGAGGCTGCACTTCCCTTGCTCAGTGCAATAGTAAGAGAGCTCTGATGTGATGTGGGAATGGGATGCTCCAACATCTCTTTGTTATCTGGGTGGATTATCAGGACTAAAAGCAGCCCCTGGATTCCTCACAGCTGAATATCAGTTCCCTTAGTTCATTCCATCAGCTCTGCTTGTGCTCGGGTGATGCACAGCATATGAGGGACTTCAGAGCTCAAGATGTAATTCCCTTTGACCTTCTATCATGTTACTGTGCCTGCAGCTTCTTCATAGTGAGTGCAGAAGCAGCAGAGGAGCATCCTGGAGAGAGTGTCAGGATGGGTGGGAGGTTTTCCCTGCGTGGGCTGCACTGGTGTCATCAGGCCTTAGTGGTTTCATGGTACTGGGAGTTAGAAACTTCATCCTCAAGGCATTGCAGATGTTTTCAGAGACCACCTTGGGGGGAACAAAGTCTGAGGATTAAACCGTGTCCTGATGGAATATGCAAAGTGTCACTCTTCCCATGACTTCAGTGTGAGCGTGGAAATAATGAGATGAAGCAGAGAGCAGCTTCTTAGGTTATTTCCTGAGAAATTTGCCAAAGCTGCACAGAGCCCTCAGACTCTCTGGAGTTTTATGGGCTCCATTGGAGGGGGAGTTTTACAGACCACACCCATTTTTGTCATCAAATCAAAGGCTAAAAGGATTGAACAACAATTGAGTTGTTTCTGCTTTCTGGTTTTGTTAAAGGACCACTTATATAATGTAGCAAACTCCAAAATAATGGCATTAATGGAATGCTTTTTCTGCTCTCTCAGCTGTTCTCAGCAATTTTGTTAACAAATAATGGCAATCTCCTCCACGTGCTCTAACATCTCTTCTTTGTGGCCTTTGTCATCTCCTAACCTTAGTCATCCCAGTTCAACAACTGTGCCTTTGGTTATAACACTGGGCTAGTTTGAATTTAGGCACTTGGTGAGTTTAAAGTGAATAGGACTTACTGTTGAGAGCATTAGGAGGAGCCTGGCCAGAGCAAAACTCATCTGGTTTCTGGTCTGGAATGCAAATCAGATTGTTCTCAATAACAACTGGGGCAATTTCTGTGTCCTTGGTTGGAATTGCAGTTTCCCTACAGGTCTAGTAAGTTTGATCTACTTTTTCTTCAAGCATTGACCTTAGGAATAGCCAGAACACACTCACTCTGTTTTAAAAGAAGAGGGCATTCCATGTGGGTCAAAGCCAAAGGACAAGTACACATGAGCTGGAGCTTTCCTTCCAGAGAAGGATGGCTGTGTGCTTCTCAGAAGCAGAACTGGTGCCTTCTATTGATGCCATGACTCCACACTGGGATCACATAGCACAAGGTAGGACTTAATATTGTTTTCTGAAGGCTTTGGATAATTGGCAT
>VYZU01081009.1:14861-45693 GCA_013401355.1 Ceyx cyanopectus | reverse complement strand
GGACTGTGCGGCTTCATCAACAAGATGCAGTAACTGTTCATTAGTGTTGCATACTCTTAATTCCCCAAGAGAAACACCTGTGCTCTCTTTGTCACTCTTCCGTGGAACTTCTGAAACAAGATGCAGAAATGGCAGCTAGGTTAGTGAGATACCTGTAATTAGTAGACTTCATTAAGTTATTAATGGGTAATGGTTGCATCCATCAAGAAAGAAGATTGTGGAAACCATCATTTGCATGATCAAATATGATTAATAGAGATAGCAAAAGGTCACATTATTTTTCTTTATTCCACAGAAGAACATCTTAAAATTCACCTGGCTTCCCTGCCCACCCCAGCACACTCATCTTCTGACTGCTGTTCATCTGCATGGACCTTCTGCTGGGGAGCTGGTGGGTGGTTAGTGTCTGCTGTCTGAGGCACTGTTCTCTAGACCAACGTGAGGACCAGGAGCATTTATTCTTTTTTCTGGTTTATTTACATAAAGCTTTGTAATGCAGCTGTGACCTGAGACAGCCAGAAGATCCAGCAATGTGGTGGGATGGAGCATCAGTCATCTGCCCGGTAGCTGAGTGGCTCCAGATGTGGCTGTGGCAAAAAAAAATAAAACAAACTAACAAAAACCCCAAACAATAAAAAAAGTTTTCTGGTTCACTGGAGTTTTTCATGTTTTACAACTCACTTTCATAACGGAAAATGCCAAAGAAAAGGAAAAACATCTGGCCCTGAAGCAACCCTGGGAGCAAATGTTCCCCATGGTTTTGTTGCTGTTTCCAGCTCCCCAATGAGCTGCTGGAGCTGTAGCACCCTCCACCATGATCTGGACACTTCACATGCTGCTTCCATAGCACTGATCCAGCCATTGCCTGGACATGGCACTGGTTCTTCTCTGCACTTAAATCATCAAACCCCAGGTGGAATATATGCAAATAGCTGTGTCCTGTAAGTCTCCAGGCTATGAGGAGCAAAAGGAAGGGCAGTGTGTGGAAAAGATCTCCTCCTTTGTTCTACCAGGTGTATGTAAAACCTGCTATTTGCAGAATGCTTCATATTATTTCCTTTCACTTATATTCCACAAAAATAAAGGAGACTATGATACACTGTTACCTTAGACTTTCTATTTGCCATGGGGAAGTGAATGGGGGAATTCCCCATCTGGTTCTGGCTTTCAACCACCTCAGGAAAATTGAAATCTTCCTTTCACATCCATAGAATCACAGAATAATAGACTGGTTTGGATAGGAAGGGACCTTTCAAGATCATCTAATCCTGCTCCCTACAGGTAACAGGGACATCTGCAACTAGAGCAGGTTGCTCAGAGCCCTGGACAACCTCACCTGGAATGGCTCCAGTAATGAGGCATCAAACACATCTCTGAGCAAACCCAACCCACTTTTCTTCTCGTCCCTGTGGGCCAGTGCACATTTCCAGCTAGAGGAAACATTAAGAATAAAAAGGACCATTGCTCCGATGTTCACTTTTTTTCTTTCTTTCTTTTTAATTTAACACTTTGTTTTCAGAGTATGTTTTTGTGTACTGGCTCCAAAGGACTGACCACAAGGAATTCAGACCAGACCAATGATATATAGAGGAGAAAACAGGTCAGCTGGTGTGGGTGGAGCTGATAAAAGAAGCCCAGGAGTGTGGTATGTCATTCTGCAGACTGAATGGTAATGGGGGGGGGGGGGGGGGGGTATGTGGTGGCTGCCTGAGAGCTTAAGAGACAGGCTGTGGGTTCCCTTCATTGGTAAACCACGGTCATCAGGGATTGCATGTGTCATCTAAACAACATTCAGCAGACATTCCTTTGTTTCTTAAACAGAATTTAAGAGGAAGGAGGGAATGCAAAAAAAAAAAGACAACCTATAAACTCAGCAGCTCCTTCCTTACAGGTGAGACCAAAGCTCTCCTTGCAGAAATACATGGTGGTGGCTAAGATGGAAAAATATGTGCAGAAAACTATGGTCAGAAAAGCTGTCAACCTGAACCTTGCATGCATATCTGAAGAGGACTTGCTATTTTAAATTTGTCTTCCTTTCAAAACAGAGTGAGCAGTCAGAGTCCTGTAGCTGAAACACTTCTGAACAGCTCACCTCAGTGAGGTTTTAACGTTTCACTCCAGTGTAAAATTTCAATGTTTACAGTCTCTGGTGTGATGAAATACAACTTTTCTGCTGCGTTATGTAATAAATGTCAGGTAAAAAAATTGAACATGATTGAAATGTCTTTTTATAATTTCCTGTGATGTTGTAAGATGCACTTAGCAAAAACTATTGAATGGTTTGGGATGGAAGGACCTTTAAAGGTCACCTAGTTCCAACCCCCCACCCCCCCCATACTGGGGCAGGGACACCCAAGCCCCATCCAACCTGGTCTTGAACTCATCCAGGGATGGAGCATCCACAGCTTTCCTGTGCAATCTGAGCCAGTGTCTCACCACTCTCAGAGTGAAGAATTTCTTCCTTACATGTTATCTAAATTTACCTTCTTCCAGTTTGAAGTCATTATCCTTGTAAAAAGTCCCTCCCCAGCTTTGTTGTAGGCCTCCTTCAAATACTGGAAGGCTTCAAGAAGGTTTCCCTGGAGATTTCTCTCTCCAGGCTGAACAAGCCCAACCCTCCCAGCCTGGAGTCACAGCAGAGGGGTTCCAGTCTTCCCAGCATTGCTGTGTCCTCCCCTGGCCCTGCTCCAACAGGTCCTTGTCTCTGCTGTGCTGAGGACTCTAGGGCTGGACCCAGCATTGCATGGGGGGTCTGAGAAGAGAAGAGGGGCAGAATCCCCTCCCTCAGTCTGCTGTCCATGCTACTGGGGATGCAGCCCAAGATAATGTTGGACCTTCTGTGCTGCAAGTGCATGTTACTAGGTCATTATGAGCTTCTTGTCAACAAATACTCACAAGTCCTTCTCTGCGGGGATTTCAGACCACTTATTGCCCAGCCACAAAAATGTGTTGACCTAATAGATGCAATGGAATCACAGTTTTCTGATGGCAAAACATCACAGTGGAAAGTAGCCTCTGCTAATATTTTCCTAGTTCCCTGTGTGGCAGGACACTGAGGAAAGCTCTTGCAAAACACAAAACTTTGTCTCATGAATCTCCAGGTAATACCAAAGTGATGGTCTTTTAGCTTCCAAGTAAACTCAGATTGTTTAGGAAAAATAAAGTTATTTCAAAAACCTATCCTTCATCTCCCAGCAGAAACTGTGCTTCTGTTCCTCCCCAATGCCATATTTGGCTCCTTTGATATTTGCTTCACCACCAGCCCACTCTCCTTACTGCTATAGTTTGATGGTCTGTAGCAGAGCGATGTAAGTACAGTCCCAGGGAAACACGAACTGCTCGCCAGAAAGCCTGGGCAAGCTCAAGCCTCACTCAACCCCACAGAGGTGATAAAACCCTTCCCTAAATCAGAACAAGGTGCTAAATGCTGTGGTGGATGAGCTCAGTAAATGAGGATTGAATGATTCCTGAGATTTCTCCTGGATGGACAAACACACTTTTTTGCAGGGCATTAACAGTAAGTGCCTCTGAGCAATCTGGTCACACCTCAGGTGAGGAAGACGTGACCTGCTGTAACCAGAGCTCTTCCCATGACTTGAAGATGGGCCACCACAGAATCAGTCCATCATGCTGCTAAAAAGCTACTTAATCTTGGAGTAGGAATTATTTCAGTGTAAACCAAAGAGGTTTCAGTCTTCCTTTATGGCTTTCTACTTCTCAGTGGTATCTCTGTAAATATAATTGCAAGTCTACTAATTTTTTTTTTCAGTAGTATTATGTGTATGGATACTAGACATTCAGGAATGATTCGTTGAGCAGCTTTGTACTTTGTGGATTCCGTAGTTAATTTCATGGAAAACATGGAGAAAATGCCAGTGCCTCTGAGCTGAGCTTCTGAGCTTACCCCATTTCACTCCACCTGTAGATGCTGTTCAAGACAGTTGAGTTGGTTAAAGTATGGTTATTTGCTAAGGAATTTACATATCAGTCCATATATCCATATCCACCACTGTAAGAATCCTTGCCAGCCTGCAACTCGTGCTATGAACAAGGACAACTGCCTGTAAGAATAAAAGGCAAATAAACCTCTGCTTCTAAAAGTAGGAAAGCTCAGATTTCCCATGGTTTTGGGGCAGTGACAAAGGCAGAGCTGCTGCTCCTTTCTCTTATCTAGCAGGAAGTTGGAGCACAAGAGGTTTAGGGTAAACACAAGAAAAAACTTTTTCACAGTGGGAGTGACAGAACTTTGAAGTGGGCTGCCCAGGGAGGTTGTGGAGTCTCCGTCTCTGGAGACACTTAAGATCCACCTGGATCTGTTCCTGAGAGACTTGGTCTAGGTGATCCTGCTCTGGCAGGGGGGGTTGGACTAGATGATTTTCTAGGTCCCTTCCAGCCCCTAACATTCTGTGATTCTGTGATTCTGTGATTCTGTGATTCTGTGATAAAGACAACATAGGACATCGGTGCACCAAGAGAGTCAATTGTTGTGATCAGCCCTTGCTGAGGGTTTGGTCTTAGGAAGGGAAAGTAAATCCATGGGGATTTCAAAGGGTTTCCTTCACAGGCTTTCTAATATTTTGCCATGTGCCATATTGTTTTTCTTCTCTTTAGGTATTTTCAGCTGTAAAGACCTAACAGAAAGTTTGATAATATATCATTAGGGATCACTCTGGTCTGAGTAGGCAAGAAAGAAAATGATACTGTAGTTTGACTTAATCTTAAAACATAAAGATTTTATATGTACATACATATATTTGTAGCAGTTTTTCTTTAGAAGTGGCAGACCAGACATAACATTCAAAACATGTTGGATTTAATATCATATGGTGGAGGAACTTCCAGCTTTTTGTGTGCTTTGGGTTATGTCTTGGGCAATGTCTTCAGGGTGTGCTTTACTGCAGGTCACCACAACTTCAACTGCTGTCATTGACATACTGTACTGTCATACACAGAATCGTAGGTTAGCTCTTTAAAAAGCAACAGAGATTTGATTCAGGTGTGGTGTAGATGTTCTGGGTCTGCTGGAGCACCATCCCAGGCCAGTCATGGTCTGCAGGCCATTAGCAATTTGGATTAATCCAGAACAGCTGATCTAAGTTGGCCACAGGTGTGTCCCATCCCATGAACCTCACACCCAGTATAAAGGGAGAAGTTTTGGAAGAGGCCTTTTTGTTGGGTTCCTGCTCTTGTACAGCATCTTTGTGGCTGTGCTCTTCTGCCTGCTCCTGTGGACTGCTTTCTGTTTACTGTGAGTGCTTTATGTTTGCTAGACTGAACATAATTATTTTCTTTTTTACTTTACATTGCTGTTGATTCTGCTGTTTCATTAGACCTGTTGATCTCTTTCCTTTTCCTGATTCCCCCTTCCCTGCTAGGGAGGGAATGTTGGTTGATTGAGCTACTGCTGTAATTTAGCCCTGTATATGGGTTAATGTAGATGGGGAGTTATTATGCACTGATGCTATGATGGGGGGTTTTATCTCAATCCCTTTTTCACCAGTAGTAAAAATTCTAGCCACTATTTCCTTAACTTCTTCTTCTTTACCACCTTTATTTTCCTCTACTCTGAACATGTGAAGGCTCTGAGGGTCAAATCTACCACCTAGTGACTTCTGAGACTTTTTGCATGTTGTAAACAGGAGGTGAAAAGTTCTGATGAAGTACAGGCTTTACTGGAATTTCCTAGTGAGGAGAGCTGCACAGATGCAGCGATGGGAGAAGGCCAAACTAAGTTGTGTAAGGGTGAGGAGCAACTGATGGAACTGGGGCTATTTACTATGAAGAAAAGGAGACTCAGGGGATGTCTTCCTGCTCTTGATGGCTCCCTGACAGGAGGTTGGAGCCAGGTGGAGTTGGTCCCTTCTCCCAAGGAACAAATGATAAGACATGAGGAAATGGCCTTGGGAGGCATTGGGGTGATTTAGGTTGTACTTGAGTAAAAATATTTTCACTGAAAGGGTTGTCAAGCGTTGGACTAGGCTGCCCAGGGCAGTGGTTGAATCACCATCCCTTGCATGCTTAAAAATCATGTAGATGTAGTGCTTAAGGACATAGTTTAGTAGTGGATATGCAGAGTAGGGTTAATGGTTGGGCTCAACCTTGAAGGTTTTTCCTACTTAGATGACTCTATGATTCTAAGAGCAGCAAAGAATGAAGGTTGAGCAAACAAACAAGAATAAATTTCAGCATGTCTTCCTCATGCATAGCCATAGGCATCTCCAACAGCTGGACATCCATCAAAAGAGTAATGAAAAACATCCTGCCCTTTTTTCTGGTTGCTAGCTAGGAACACTTTCAAGCTCCCTGACTCTTCATACAAACAGGGCTACAAATAACTGTCTTGTTTTTCCACAGTGGATACAGCATTGTTTTAAGTCTCTAACCCAGAACTAAACAAACATTTTATTTCCTTCTTAGTTAATAATTACTTGTGCAAATAAGGCTGTGATTATTTCACAAGTTGTCTTTTAATAGTTACCTTGTTTATTTTCTCTTCCTGACAATAAATTACAAAATCCTGAGGCTGGAAGACAACTAAAATACTCTATTAAACTGTTGTGTTCATCTGGACTCCTGCTTAGAGACAGTTGCACCAGAATATCTATTTTTATATATAAAAATAATAATCTTCTATTAATAGCTAAATTTGCTTTGGAATTCACCAAATAAATCCACAATTAGAGGTGATTCAGAATTTAAGAAAACTTTGAGAATTGTGTAAATTCCTAATTTCCTCCTAGAAATTTCTTCAGAGGTCATGAATTTTGTAAGGCTATGAAATCTCAACGATTACTTTAACAGATCCTTGGTTTGGAATTAATACAGGATTTTTAATTATTATTATTTGATGTAAGAAAAAAAAAGAGTCTGTGGGCAGTTTTGTCAATGCTAATTTTAAATTCTCTTTCTGAAAAGCTTTAATGCCATGTGATGTTACTTGGTAGGAGTTTGGACTGCTTAGGCTGTTGAGGGTAAAACTTGGTGCTGAAATCCCACATGATTAAGGTTCTACAAACACTTGACAAGAATGACATTCAACTTTTTCCTGAGTGACTTCCACAGATCCTTGACTCAAAGCTGAGGCTAGTTCACTGCCATGCACTACTGCTTTTACTGAAGTGATGGAGTTAAAGTCAGGTTTAGCTCTAAAATGGATGTGAATTTGGAAGTTAAGCCTGGTCCTGCTCCTTCTGCAGGTGTTGTTTGTCTGCAGGAACCTGTCTGGGTATGTGGTTTTCTGGAGAAGGTCACCTCCCAGATGAGAACAGGTCTTCCCATCCCTAAGCCAACATTGTGGTTGCTTGGCATCTGGCTGCACACATGGGGTTACTTCAGGGGTAGCTGGAAATGACCCTGGTTGGCAAAGTAGTCACTTCACTCCTTTGGGTGGTGGTGTGCTGCTCATATTTATTGTTGAGGAATAGAGCAAGAGAGAAGTAGGCTCAGACCCATGACAGGGCTGGGGTTGTGCCTGGTATCTCATAAGCTGAGATGCTGCTTTAGTGACAAGCTAAGCCTGAAAGCCTTCACCCTTTGGGCTGTGTGGGTTGGCAGGTGCTAATATGAATGTCACTCATGCCATATATAAAACCCTACTTGGGTTAGTTCAGTGTGGACAAAAAAATCTTGGTGCTGAAATCCCACATGATAGTGTAGACAAAAAAAACTCTATAGAGTGGCCCAAGAAGTCCAACTTTCTTTCACTGTTTCTCCTTTATAAGTTATGTTAGAGCCTGTGTTTGCAGCAATGCTCACATTTTTCTCTTTGTCCTCTTAAGATGATTCATGAATTTTCTTAAAAGAAGGACTACATGAAACTACAACTACTGTAGTTGCTTGAAGGTCTGCTGAGTTGACCCTTCCAAAAATGTTCAACTGTCCTCAGTGCCTTGCCTAAACCAGAATTGTAGAGAAAACAAGGCAGGCCCAGAAATACAGAGAGGGGGGAGAAAATGCATAATTCCAGGCACTATAAAGACTTTTCAATCTGGTGAGTGAAGTGTTTAAATTTAAATGTTATTTTTGTGAGTACATAGAAGAAATTTGTTTATCTGTTACACTGCTAGGCACTCACAATAACTGCAGTAAATAAATACAGAGCATGTACTGTGCTGGATAAGAGGTTAATTTTCTCGTGCTTGAAAAATCTCATAGTGAAGATGGAGTGTGCTCTCCTGAAGTAATTTATGCTTAGGAGAAAAATATAGAAGGCACAAAAAGTGGTAGAGTTGGTTTTTATTTTTTTCCACTGATTGCTTGGGAGTAAGAAGATCAAGCAAATAGCAAAGGCAGCTGGAGGTGACTTTAGATGTAAGTCAAAAGAAATATACTAGAAGGAATGGAAGAATATAATAGGCTTTTAGCTTATTAATATATGCATGAAAGACTATTTGTAAATGAAATAATTCAACTGTATTGTTAAACTTCATGGGGAGAATAAATATTCTCCAGTTTGCAGAATTTCCAGTTAAATCAGTACCTTGCTGGCAAGCCAGTTACTTAGATCTGTGTTGGTTTTTACCATCATCTCATGAAGGTTGCCTATTGTGCTAATGGCTTTTGAGTCTGTTGCCATCCTGCTGTTGGGCGGAGAGTAATCGAAGGGTGGTGGGGGGAAGCAAATAAATTGCCCACTGTAGTGGCAGAAAGAAAGCCTCAGCTGCAGGATGAAAAGTGACCTGTATATTTTTTTGGAATTATGTGCAAAGGAAAAAAGGTTGTGTGGCTGTATTTGACTTTACTGCTCTGTTGTCGTGCTGTTACAGCATGAAAATAGTTTAATTAAACCACTTAGAGCACTCCAGNCAAACACTTGACAAGAATGACATTCAACTTTTTCCTGAGTGACTTCCACAGATCCTTGACTCAAAGCTGAGGCTAGTTCACTGCCATGCACTACTGCTTTTACTGAAGTGATGGAGTTAAAGTCAGGTTTAGCTCTAAAATGGATGTGAATTTGGAAGTTAAGCCTGGTCCTGCTCCTTCTGCAGGTGTTGTTTGTCTGCAGGAACCTGTCTGGGTATGTGGTTTTCTGGAGAAGGTCACCTCCCAGATGAGAACAGGTCTTCCCATCCCTAAGCCAACATTGTGGTTGCTTGGCATCTGGCTGCACACATGGGGTTACTTCAGGGGTAGCTGGAAATGACCCTGGTTGGCAAAGTAGTCACTTCACTCCTTTGGGTGGTGGTGTGCTGCTCATATTTATTGTTGAGGAATAGAGCAAGAGAGAAGTAGGCTCAGACCCATGACAGGGCTGGGGTTGTGCCTGGTATCTCATAAGCTGAGATGCTGCTTTAGTGACAAGCTAAGCCTGAAAGCCTTCACCCTTTGGGCTGTGTGGGTTGGCAGGTGCTAATATGAATGTCACTCATGCCATATATAAAACCCTACTTGGGTTAGTTCAGTGTGGACAAAAAAATCTTGGTGCTGAAATCCCACATGATAGTGTAGACAAAAAAAACTCTATAGAGTGGCCCAAGAAGTCCAACTTTCTTTCACTGTTTCTCCTTTATAAGTTATGTTAGAGCCTGTGTTTGCAGCAATGCTCACATTTTTCTCTTTGTCCTCTTAAGATGATTCAGCCATGAATTTTCTTAAAAGAAGGACTACATGAAACTACAACTACTGTAGTTGCTTGAAGGTCTGCTGAGTTGACCCTTCCAAAAATGTTCAACTGTCCTCAGTGCCTTGCCTAAACCAGAATTGTAGAGAAAACAAGGCAGGCCCAGAAATACAGAGAGGGGGGAGAAAATGCATAATTCCAGGCACTATAAAGACTTTTCAATCTGGTGAGTGAAGTGTTTAAATTTAAATGTTATTTTTGTGAGTACATAGAAGAAATTTGTTTATCTGTTACACTGCTAGGCACTCACAATAACTGCAGTAAATAAATACAGAGCATGTACTGTGCTGGATAAGAGGTTAATTTTCTCGTGCTTGAAAAATCTCATAGTGAAGATGGAGTGTGCTCTCCTGAAGTAATTTATGCTTAGGAGAAAAATATAGAAGGCACAAAAAGTGGTAGAGTTGGTTTTTATTTTTTTCCACTGATTGCTTGGGAGTAAGAAGATCAAGCAAATAGCAAAGGCAGCTGGAGGTGACTTTAGATGTAAGTCAAAAGAAATATACTAGAAGGAATGGAAGAATATAATAGGCTTTTAGCTTATTAATATATGCATGAAAGACTATTTGTAAATGAAATAATTCAACTGTATTGTTAAACTTCATGGGGAGAATAAATATTCTCCAGTTTGCAGAATTTCCAGTTAAATCAGTACCTTGCTGGCAAGCCAGTTACTTAGATCTGTGTTGGTTTTTACCATCATCTCATGAAGGTTGCCTATTGTGCTAATGGCTTTTGAGTCTGTTGCCATCCTGCTGTTGGGCGGAGAGTAATCGAAGGGTGGTGGGGGGAAGCAAATAAATTGCCCACTGTAGTGGCAGAAAGAAAGCCTCAGCTGCAGGATGAAAAGTGACCTGTATATTTTTTTGGAATTATGTGCAAAGGAAAAAAGGTTGTGTGGCTGTATTTGACTTTACTGCTCTGTTGTCGTGCTGTTACAGCATGAAAATAGTTTAATTAAACCACTTAGAGCACTCCAGATGGAATATGGCTTTAAAGCATGGGTATACATTGTGAAGCCCACAGTGTGGAACCTCCAGAGTTCTCTTTTTTCTCTCCTTCAGGAAACAGAAAAGGGTCCATTGGGTTCTGTGCAGAATGAAATCTCAGTGTTTTCTCAAACACATTTACTTCTTGGCACACACCCCCTCTGTTCTTTTCTTTTTAGCAAGCAGCAGCTATGAGGAAGATCTGCTTTGAATCTGGACAGATACCATTTAATATAGTTGTTAGAAGGTTGCTTCAGCTTCCCCTTCTTTCCCTTGATAAAGTCATGGGGTGGATTTAAAGGATGTTTTCCTTGCTGCTAATTGGGGTTAAGCTTGATACATCCTTCATTCATGTTCAGAAAAGCTTTAATACAAGCAGATAGAGAAAACTTAGCCCATAATGGTTACAGCTTATAGTGGCTGGGTGCTCTGAAGAATGGTTTATCAGTCTTAAAATTCTGCAGATATTTTGTCATTTATATAAAAATCTATTTTTTTAAATGCTTTTAAAGTCTTGGTCTTGGTGAAAACTCTTGAGAGTTTTTGTAGACAAATTTTAATTAGATAATTCTTTTTTCCTTTCTCAATGTGTTGCTGATGATCAGCTTACGTTCATAACATCACAGATGAAGTAATAGATGTGCTTTGATTCCTTTAGCTTTATTAATTTCTAAGCAGAAAGGCATATTCTTCTCCTTCTGGGAGTATACTGGAGCTGCAGCTCAGGCCAGTTGCCTGCCCCTCCATCCCCTTTACTTGGGGAAACTAAGGTACATGGTCATGGAGATTCCCTATGGCTGACTGGCAGCAGACCCCACAAGCTCATATTATATTTAGTGTTTTCCACCCTGAAACAAATTCTAAATGACTCTATTTTCTGACCTTACTTTGAAAGGTCTTTCTTTTTGTCAATCTATTTTGTGCATCTGCTTTTATCCTTGAATGCTCCTGTTGGCTGTTCCTCTTTTATCTGGACTAAATGTAAATATACTTTATCGAATCCTATACATATTGTGATGCCATGGTACAGACATGTGATCAAGTAATAGTTCAAGACACTATAATTAAACTTTGAGACTCCTGTAATTTGTGTTTAAAATGTGAATGTTGGGTGCTCACTTCTGACTTTAGACCTGAGAAATTTCAGCTTAATGAAACTGGAAAAGGGATTGAACAAGCCTATAGGAACTTTTACTGTGGATTTTCACATTTTCTGTGTTTGAACATTTTTCTAAATGGCCTATAAAGCCAACTGGAACTGCTGTTCCTATTTTTAACCAAAAAGCTGCTGGGTTGTAACATTTTTCACCTACCTGCCTCAATAACCCTGATATGCACAGTATTCTGATCTATTCTCCTCCTCTGCAAACCAGTCCCGTAGGAAACATTGTCTGGTTTCTGGGCGCCACCTCTTGGTTGTTGCTGATGGATCATTCCTTCTACTGGGCTTGTGAAACTCTCTCAGAATAGTAGGGCATTGAAAAGACCTCTGGTGATCCTGTGCTCCAATAGGGTCACCCAGAGCAGGGGGCCCAGGATCACATTGTCCAGGAGGGTGTGGAATTTCTCCAGTGAAGGAGACTCCACAACCTCTCTGGGCAGCCTGGCCCAGGCTCTGACACCCCCACAGCAAAGAAGCTTTGTCTCTTGTTCAGATGGAACCTCCTGGATTCTAGTTTGTGCCTGTTGCCCCTTGTCCTGTAACTGGGCACCAGTGACAAGAGTCTTGCTCCATCCTCTTGCACCCTGCCCTTTAGACACCAATGAGCATTGATAACATCCCCCCTGTTTTCTCTAGCTAAACAGCCCCAGGGCTCTCAGTCTTTCCTCAGCACAGAGATGTTCTGGTTCCCTCAGTGTCTTTGTAGCTTCTGCTGGACTCTCTCTGGTAGTTCATTGTCTCTCTTGATCCGAGGAGCCTAGAACTGGACACAAGAGTTCAGATGGGGCCTTACTAAGAGGGAGGAGAACTTCCCTTGACCTGCTGGCCACACTCTCCTTCATGCACTCAAGGAGACCTTTTCTTGACCATAAGGGCCCGCTGTTGGCTCATGGTGAACAGGTCCACCAGGATTCCCAGGTCCTTGTCCAGAGCTGCTTCCCAGCAGGTAATCCCCTCACCTGTACTGCTGCAGGGGATTATTTCTTCCCATGTGCAGGATCCTTCACTTTTCCTTGTTGAATTTCATGAGGTTCCCTCTGTTCAACTCTCCTATCTGCCTATAGAGGTATACTTGATATAATATATGCATTTCACAACTGTCAAGAATATAATATTAAAATAAATGTGCACAAGAACCTTACAGTATTCATGATTTGATTAAAAGCAGAGTAATTTGACAACACTGTTCTACACTTTGGTTGTCATGTAAGTTGTCTTCTGTGAAGACTGGCAGAAAAACCTAGAGATGGGAGTTGGATCATGATTGTATAATTTCAGTGCATTTTCCATATCCTGCTCTTGAGCTTAATGATGAGATCTGGGGCATGTGGTCAGCTTTCCTGTGCTTGGTATTGAATGTGGGGCAGATGTATGGGTTCTGCCGTGGAGCTCTGCTTGTTGGTGAGGAGAGCCGTGAATGGCAGTGGCAGCAGCTCATTTGAGACAACCTTGTGGCATCAGATGGAAAATTAGTAACATACCAAGAAAATCAGAAAAAAGGCCATCTCTGAAGCCAGTTCCAGAACTGCCTCTTTAAAAACTGTGATCACCACACATTTGTAAGCAGAGAGAGCATCTAATCTTTTGGATCAGATCAAGTTTGTCTAGTTGAGTTTTTTTGTTTTATATTTTTTGTAGGGGTTTTTAGTCCTTAAGACTAGCCTGTACCAGGTCTTTCAAAGAAACCCACTATATCCTGTAGGACAGTCTGATGTAAAAACATTCNATTAATTTCTAAGCAGAAAGGCATATTCTTCTCCTTCTGGGAGTATACTGGAGCTGCAGCTCAGGCCAGTTGCCTGCCCCTCCATCCCCTTTACTTGGGGAAACTAAGGTACATGGTCATGGAGATTCCCTATGGCTGACTGGCAGCAGACCCCACAAGCTCATATTATATTTAGTGTTTTCCACCCTGAAACAAATTCTAAATGACTCTATTTTCTGACCTTACTTTGAAAGGTCTTTCTTTTTGTCAATCTATTTTGTGCATCTGCTTTTATCCTTGAATGCTCCTGTTGGCTGTTCCTCTTTTATCTGGACTAAATGTAAATATACTTTATCGAATCCTATACATATTGTGATGCCATGGTACAGACATGTGATCAAGTAATAGTTCAAGACACTATAATTAAACTTTGAGACTCCTGTAATTTGTGTTTAAAATGTGAATGTTGGGTGCTCACTTCTGACTTTAGACCTGAGAAATTTCAGCTTAATGAAACTGGAAAAGGGATTGAACAAGCCTATAGGAACTTTTACTGTGGATTTTCACATTTTCTGTGTTTGAACATTTTTCTAAATGGCCTATAAAGCCAACTGGAACTGCTGTTCCTATTTTTAACCAAAAAGCTGCTGGGTTGTAACATTTTTCACCTACCTGCCTCAATAACCCTGATATGCACAGTATTCTGATCTATTCTCCTCCTCTGCAAACCAGTCCCGTAGGAAACATTGTCTGGTTTCTGGGCGCCACCTCTTGGTTGTTGCTGATGGATCATTCCTTCTACTGGGCTTGTGAAACTCTCTCAGAATAGTAGGGCATTGAAAAGACCTCTGGTGATCCTGTGCTCCAATAGGGTCACCCAGAGCAGGGGGCCCAGGATCACATTGTCCAGGAGGGTGTGGAATTTCTCCAGTGAAGGAGACTCCACAACCTCTCTGGGCAGCCTGGCCCAGGCTCTGACACCCCCACAGCAAAGAAGCTTTGTCTCTTGTTCAGATGGAACCTCCTGGATTCTAGTTTGTGCCTGTTGCCCCTTGTCCTGTAACTGGGCACCAGTGACAAGAGTCTTGCTCCATCCTCTTGCACCCTGCCCTTTAGACACCAATGAGCATTGATAACATCCCCCCTGTTTTCTCTAGCTAAACAGCCCCAGGGCTCTCAGTCTTTCCTCAGCACAGAGATGTTCTGGTTCCCTCAGTGTCTTTGTAGCTTCTGCTGGACTCTCTCTGGTAGTTCATTGTCTCTCTTGATCCGAGGAGCCTAGAACTGGACACAAGAGTTCAGATGGGGCCTTACTAAGAGGGAGGAGAACTTCCCTTGACCTGCTGGCCACACTCTCCTTCATGCACTCAAGGAGACCTTTTCTTGACCATAAGGGCCCGCTGTTGGCTCATGGTGAACAGGTCCACCAGGATTCCCAGGTCCTTGTCCAGAGCTGCTTCCCAGCAGGTAATCCCCTCACCTGTACTGCTGCAGGGGATTATTTCTTCCCATGTGCAGGATCCTTCACTTTTCCTTGTTGAATTTCATGAGGTTCCCTCTGTTCAACTCTCCTATCTGCCTATAGAGGTATACTTGATATAATATATGCATTTCACAACTGTCAAGAATATAATATTAAAATAAATGTGCACAAGAACCTTACAGTATTCATGATTTGATTAAAAGCAGAGTAATTTGACAACACTGTTCTACACTTTGGTTGTCATGTAAGTTGTCTTCTGTGAAGACTGGCAGAAAAACCTAGAGATGGGAGTTGGATCATGATTGTATAATTTCAGTGCATTTTCCATATCCTGCTCTTGAGCTTAATGATGAGATCTGGGGCATGTGGTCAGCTTTCCTGTGCTTGGTATTGAATGTGGGGCAGATGTATGGGTTCTGCCGTGGAGCTCTGCTTGTTGGTGAGGAGAGCCGTGAATGGCAGTGGCAGCAGCTCATTTGAGACAACCTTGTGGCATCAGATGGAAAATTAGTAACATACCAAGAAAATCAGAAAAAAGGCCATCTCTGAAGCCAGTTCCAGAACTGCCTCTTTAAAAACTGTGATCACCACACATTTGTAAGCAGAGAGAGCATCTAATCTTTTGGATCAGATCAAGTTTGTCTAGTTGAGTTTTTTTGTTTTATATTTTTTGTAGGGGTTTTTAGTCCTTAAGACTAGCCTGTACCAGGTCTTTCAAAGAAACCCACTATATCCTGTAGGACAGTCTGATGTAAAAACATTCTTTTTAACTCCTCACAGAAGCAGGTGCAGTTCTCTGTTGCTTTTTCATTCATCCAAGCTCTCACATAACTGATTAAAGTTTCAACAATCAATTAAGGCAATGCATTTCAGTTCTCAGGGAAGCAGATTTTCCCAGCAGGGTATGTGTTGGAGGGTCCTATGTGACAGTCTCAGAGTCCCTGGTGGCATGTGGAGAGGAGGTGGAGCAGATGGTGATGACTTTCCCTAGAATTTTGCTTTAACATTTGGATGAAAATGACATTTGTTAGTTCCTTAACATCGAGTGTTTGAGTGACTCTTAGGGTGTCATCCGGGAACTGTGAATGAAGGGGATCTGCAGAACCATGGGTGGGATGGAAGGTGAACATTTTGGCTTAAAATGAACATTTTTGCCCTGTGCCTGCAGTATTTAAGCCATTGCAGTGTCTGGGCCTTCCTATGTCATCATCCTTTGAGACTTACCAAACAGGTTCCCCTCCCTGCTCCAAAACTGAATGTACTTCACTGACTAATTAAGAGGCTTGTGCCTTCAGGCTGCTTTCTACCTTTAAAGGGCAGGAACTGCAGCACTATTAGCGGTGCTAATTAGATAAATAACAGTTTTGTAGCCTGCCTCAAGTCCTTGAAAGAGGAGCAGCAATGGGAAAAAAATAAGGGCTGCTGCTGTTTACAACAAGGATTTGTGCTGCAAAGCTCTGGGAATGGCTTGCTGACTTACGGGCTGCCTCTGTTTGCAAGTTTTATGATGCCATCCAGGATTAACTGATTTTGCCATTAAAGGGAGATAAAATGATAAAATGAAAAAGCAGTCTGTAAATCCCAGCAACAAGGGGTGCCAGCATCTGTGTTTTGTAATGGATGGGACTTTGACATTTTTATGTTCCTCTTTATTTGCAGTTTGGCTCTAGCTGGGGGAGACAACATTATTTGCCAGGAGGCAGAGAGAACAGTGCAACTAATAACGGGGGGTTTATAGGGCTGTGGGATGGTTTGGAAAAGCGTGAGGATATTTCTTCATATTAGTCTATCTCAATTGGGTATTAAGGAATCGTTAAAAGAAGTCATAGTAACTTTTAAAGAAATGGAGCAAGTACTACAAACATTTAAAGAGCAAGCTGGAGAGTCCAGGTACTGAAGGCAAAGCAAAATATTATTGGATTAAGTGGCACAGGTGAAAATCTAGTATAGAAGTTACACACACCCCCATTTGTCCCCTGTGCAGGTGTTGGTCGTCTCCCAGGTATGACTTGAGTATCCACCACCTCTGAGAACAGCTCTGGATTGGATGGTGCAGCCAGAAGTGGAATTGCTTTCAGCCCTATGAATTCTAAGGCTGTCTTCAGTGCAGGGTCCCTGCACCCAGACTTGTTGGTCACCACTCCCTGCATGCTCTGAAAGTGAGCAGTGAACTGCAGGGCTTTGCTTATTGAGGGACTCGGAGGAGCTGTATTCCTTCTAGTGGTGGTGTTCAGGTGCAGCAGGCCACCTCTGAAGATCACTTTGTAATCTGATGTTTTCCTCTGGGCACAGCTGGCAGTGACTGCTTTGGTTTTTGTGGGCATTTTTTTCCCCCCCTCTCTTTCAGAAGACATTTAGCAGAACTCTGTTCAGTTATGCCCAGAGCCAGTTCATTAAGAACTGGAAATCTGTGCATTTCTGACTGGTCCATCATTTACCCTCTTTATGTTTTGAATTAAGTAGGATGACAATAAAATTGTGGCTGGAGTAAAACACTTGGGAGTAAACTGCTAGGGCTTTATTTAATAAATTATTTTTTCAATTAAAAAAAAAAGGGTTGATCTGTCCCTTCCCCCCACCTTCATAATCAAATAATGAGCTTTATTTCAGGGGTGTAATGATGACTGTGAACTATACAAAATGCTCTCTTACTTTCTCTTCTCTGCTGCCCCATTTTTAAGTCAAGGGACCAGCTTTGTTCTGTAAAAAAAAAAAAAATGGATTTGACTGGATTATGCTTGGAGTTGGATTTTCAGATGTGAATTGCAGACTAGTTTTCACCAACAGAAAGGAGGTGGCAGGGATCCTTACCTTTAGTAATGCAATTTCTTTACTCTTCTAACCTGAGCCAGGTACCAACGACAGCTGAGAGTTTGTATAGCTGTAAAACAGATAAACCAGACTGTCCAGCCACATTACCCATAGGCCAGCTCTTAGGATGGCCTTAGATATGTGGCACTGCCTATTTTCCATATGGTATCTGAGGGACCTCTCTTTGGCTGGTACCTGCAAAAGCTGGGAGGTTGAGGTGTCTGTTTATGCACTTGGATACTTATAAGGCTTCTAACTCTGCAGTATCTTGTTTCTGAGTATTTGATTTTTATCCTCCTCTAGTTCCTATGTGGAAAACAATAAAATTGGAATTATTCTATCAAATCTCCTTGGGTTTTTTTCCTTGCCTAGAAAATGACCAGGTTTTCCCGGTGGAGGGGTGGAGAAAAAGACAAGAGAAAGGAAAGAAAGCCAGATAGAAACTGAGTTTTCTAAAAATAAAAAATGTGGTTTCTATTTTTCTTTCCTCTTTGGCAGAGGCCTGGAAACAAGCTGAAATAGAATAACTAAATATAATTGTTAAATTCAGAGATTAAAAAGCTAAATGAATGCAAGAAAAAAAAATAGAAATGTCAGGTTAATTTAGCAAATGTCATATATGTTAAGCAAGTGATAGTCAAGGCACAGAGCTGAGGAAACAAGCTAGCTAATATGGGATATGGGAAGTCCGGGTGTATATTCTGGGCTTAATACAGTCAAAATTACGGTGAATACTACTCCTTTATTCCCATAAGGGATGAAAGTAAGGGAAAACTGAAAGCATCTCAAAGGTCATTTCAACTGATCAGTGCTTTGTAATTTTTTTTTTAATTGATAATGCCAGCTACTATAATCTACTTCAAAATTACATTTTCATTTCTCTGAGGGGAGGGAATCAGATCAAGATGGGAATTATGCTAATTGAGTCTATTTGGGGTCTAGCAAGCAGACGCTGAGTACTGGGATGTAGATGCTGTCGGATAAATTCTCATTGGCACATTTATGTTGCTAAATTAGTTTTACAGTAGAAGAGAATTTTTCCTTTTCTAGATATAATATCTATCTTTAAAGCTAGAGAAGTAAAATGTTGTCCCTCAGGGCTGCAAAGCATTTCAGCTGAAGAAACTCTAAATATTAAGTTGGACAATCCTAAAATGGAGTGTTTGGGAGTTTTGCTTTCAAGGCTGTATTATTGCTCAGGCCCCAGTTCTCATGAAGTACCTGAGACTGCCTCCAAGGTGATATAAAACTTTACTGTTTTCCCAGTGGATGGTGTGGTGGAGAAGCTCTCTGCAGGAATATATTTAGTTGCAATTTGCTTGGCTACTGTAGTATGCATTATTTTATTTTTTTTTAATGGAAAATATAAAAACCTGCAGACTCTCCCTGATGTCTCTTGATCCAGGTGTACTTTAGCTATAGCACTGCTGTTGACCTCTTTCTTTGGGTAGCTTAGTCCTCAGGATGTCAGCTTGCAACATCCCCAGGCTCAGCACATTTGTGCAGTGGGTCTCCTGCTGCACCCTTGCTTGAGAAGGTATATTATTATGCTAAGGTGAAAGCTGGTTGGTCTCATGAGGCCTGCTGGCTGGTGGAGCCTATTTCTCTTTCTGAATGCTGCTTCTAGTTCATTTCCAGCAGTCACGTGTTTGTGGCAAACTTAATGAGGTTTTTCTTACCTCTGGGAAATATAAAAAGAATAGTAATAATTTATTCACAACTAGTCTATTATGTTTTCAGTGATGACAGAGAGTAGAGTGAAGGGGAAGACACCTAAAGTGTTACAAGCTAGTAGGGGAAACTGGGGTGTGGTGGTCTGACTTCTCCAACAATGAGAAGCTATCAAGATGCAACAAACCCCCTTGTTGATTTAACTCCTGGCAAAATCAATTCAATTATTAAGAATTGGGTTGTTCAGCCTGGAGAATACTCCAGGGAGACCTTATTGCAGCCTATAGGTACTTAGAGGGCCTACAGGAAAGATAGAGAGGGACTTTTTATCAGGGTGAGTAGGGGTAGGAGAAGGAGTGTTGGCTTTAAACTGAAAGAGGATGGATTTAAATCAGATATAAGGAAGAAAGTCTTCACTGTGAGAGAGTGGTGAAACACTGGAACAGGTTATCCAGAGAAGTTGTGGATGCCCCATCCATGGAAGTGTTTAAGGCTTGGTTGGATGGGGCTTGAAGAAACCTGGTCTAGTAGAAGGTGTCCCTGNCTTGTTTCTGAGTATTTGATTTTTATCCTCCTCTAGTTCCTATGTGGAAAACAATAAAATTGGAATTATTCTATCAAATCTCCTTGGGTTTTTTTCCTTGCCTAGAAAATGACCAGGTTTTCCCGGTGGAGGGGTGGAGAAAAAGACAAGAGAAAGGAAAGAAAGCCAGATAGAAACTGAGTTTTCTAAAAATAAAAAATGTGGTTTCTATTTTTCTTTCCTCTTTGGCAGAGGCCTGGAAACAAGCTGAAATAGAATAACTAAATATAATTGTTAAATTCAGAGATTAAAAAGCTAAATGAATGCAAGAAAAAAAAATAGAAATGTCAGGTTAATTTAGCAAATGTCATATATGTTAAGCAAGTGATAGTCAAGGCACAGAGCTGAGGAAACAAGCTAGCTAATATGGGATATGGGAAGTCCGGCTGTATATTCTGGGCTTAATACAGTCAAAATTACGGTGAATACTACTCCTTTATTCCCATAAGGGATGAAAGTAAGGGAAAACTGAAAGCATCTCAAAGGTCATTTCAACTGATCAGTGCTTTGATCTGACCTTACAGAGCTGAATTTTGAAGGAAATAGCCCAAGAAGTCGGTATGTCTGTATTTGTATGTACAATATGCTCTGAAAATATGAAGAATTTATCATTTTAATTGTAATCTGTTTTGACCATGTGTCTTTTTTTTACAAACAATAAATGAGAATAATTAACATCAAAAGAGGTAATCTTACTTAGTCCGTTTAAGTTTTAACTAGTAAACTAAATTAGCCTTAATTTTTTTTTTAATTGATAATGCCAGCTACTATAATCTACTTCAAAATTACATTTTCATTTCTCTGAGGGGAGGGAATCAGATCAAGATGGGAATTATGCTAATTGAGTCTATTTGGGGTCTAGCAAGCAGACGCTGAGTACTGGGATGTAGATGCTGTCGGATAAATTCTCATTGGCACATTTATGTTGCTAAATTAGTTTTACAGTAGAAGAGAATTTTTCCTTTTCTAGATATAATATCTATCTTTAAAGCTAGAGAAGTAAAATGTTGTCCCTCAGGGCTGCAAAGCATTTCAGCTGAAGAAACTCTAAATATTAAGTTGGACAATCCTAAAATGGAGTGTTTGGGAGTTTTGCTTTCAAGGCTGTATTATTGCTCAGGCCCCAGTTCTCATGAAGTACCTGAGACTGCCTCCAAGGTGATATAAAACTTTACTGTTTTCCCAGTGGATGGTGTGGTGGAGAAGCTCTCTGCAGGAATATATTTAGTTGCAATTTGCTTGGCTACTGTAGTATGCATTATTTTATTTTTTTTAATGGAAAATATAAAAACCTGCAGACTCTCCCTGATGTCTCTTGATCCAGGTGTACTTTAGCTATAGCACTGCTGTTGACCTCTTTCTTTGGGTAGCTTAGTCCTCAGGATGTCAGCTTGCAACATCCCCAGGCTCAGCACATTTGTGCAGTGGGTCTCCTGCTGCACCCTTGCTTGAGAAGGTATATTATTATGCTAAGGTGAAAGCTGGTTGGTCTCATGAGGCCTGCTGGCTGGTGGAGCCTATTTCTCTTTCTGAATGCTGCTTCTAGTTCATTTCCAGCAGTCACGTGTTTGTGGCAAACTTAATGAGGTTTTTCTTACCTCTGGGAAATATAAAAAGAATAGTAATAATTTATTCACAACTAGTCTATTATGTTTTCAGTGATGACAGAGAGTAGAGTGAAGGGGAAGACACCTAAAGTGTTACAAGCTAGTAGGGGAAACTGGGGTGTGGTGGTCTGACTTCTCCAACAATGAGAAGCTATCAAGATGCAACAAACCCCCTTGTTGATTTAACTCCTGGCAAAATCAATTCAATTATTAAGAATTGGGTTGTTCAGCCTGGAGAATACTCCAGGGAGACCTTATTGCAGCCTATAGGTACTTAGAGGGCCTACAGGAAAGATAGAGAGGGACTTTTTATCAGGGTGAGTAGGGGTAGGAGAAGGAGTGTTGGCTTTAAACTGAAAGAGGATGGATTTAAATCAGATATAAGGAAGAAAGTCTTCACTGTGAGAGAGTGGTGAAACACTGGAACAGGTTATCCAGAGAAGTTGTGGATGCCCCATCCATGGAAGTGTTTAAGGCTTGGTTGGATGGGGCTTGAAGAAACCTGGTCTAGTAGAAGGTGTCCCTGCCCATAGGAGGGGGGTTGGAACTAGATGATGTTCAAGGTCCCTTCCAAACCAAATCATTCCATACATTCACTAGTTAGCATAGGGTAGTCATAGGTGGGATATAGTTTTCAACAAAAGCAGTTGTTAATCATATTAAAACACATATGGAGTAGGTACCGGTTCTTCTTGATGCTTCCATCATCACAGCTGGAAATTTTGCAGAAGGAGCTAGAGCAAAACCTAAAGAGCAATAACTGATGTATGGGAAGAAGAAAAAGTGAACTCAAATCTGATGGTCCTACATAATTTGTCCCAGAGAGGGTGTGCTTAGTTATTTAGATCTTCAAATAAAAAGTCAAGTAAGTTTTAATTACAATTGGTTGGGAGGTTTGGAGTGTAGTCTGGAGTGAGTAGAAAGGATGTCTTACATTGCCAAATAAGAGCTGCTAGTAGTAATTTAGAGATATTTGGTTTCATGTGTAAGTAAGAGAAATGTAGTATTTCCTCTGGAGTTTCTGGCTTTCCTTCTAGTTTCTTCACTGGGAGGCACCAGCAGGAAGGAAGCTTCCTGCTATGAGGTCTCCAAATAATATGGGAATCCAATGTGTTGCAAAGAAGTCCTGAGAGTATCTCACTGTAGGTATTCTACTATTTTACACTGAGGGTGGTGAGACCCTGGCCCAGGTTGCCCAAAGATCAATGCCCTATCCCTGGAACCATTCCAGTTTAGGTGGCCAGGGCTTTGAGCAACCTGCTCTAGTTGTAGATGCCCCTGCTCAGTGTAGGGTAGTTTGACTAGATGACTGTGAGAGGTTCCTTCCAACCCTAACCATTCTGTTATTCTTAGATTCTGTATCTTAATTTCTCCAGAAGTTTGTTTCCATTCCTACTGGTGAATGCAGAGCTGCAAGGTCCTGCTGTGGAAGTTTCCCTGACATCCACTAGATGTTACTATTGTTCTGAAAAAGTGCATAACAGCGGCTCTTACAGAATTCCTGACCAAGCCTCTGTAACAGAGTGTGTGGAACTTGTGTGTCAAACCCTTCCTCATCACCAACAACCTCCCCCTCACCATAATTTACTTTTCGATTGTTACTGTCACATCTAGAATTTACAAAATTGTCGCTTAAGAGTAGAAAGTGACAATTTCCTTCTAAATCTCCTAGTAGTGGTGACCTGTCTTGCCCTTTTTCTAAGCACATTAAATGCATCCAGTACATGGCAACACTTTAAAGAGCAAAACAGCAAAAAGGAAGGCTATACTTTTTAACTCTTCTGTGAGATTGACTTCAATCCTGTAAGGAATTACTAATGGGTTTTACATTCTCTGTTATTAGTGCAGGGATTAAAGGAATATGGTGTGAAGTCTCAATTTGAATTTTGGATTCTTGTTTTTTTCATCGTGTTTTGGTTTTCATTGTTTTGTTATATTAGCACTCAAAAATAAAGTTTTTAAAGAGAGTTATTGTTTTTGCATCTCTTCTGGTTGGTTTATCTTCCTTCTTTACCCTCATTTAATTAATCTTACAGCCAAAGCCTATCAGTTTACTTCAGTCCTGTCACATGAGGTTGTGGCTTCCACTGCACCAGCTTCAGTGCTTTACTTGTGCTGTTGTTAATCCAACAGAACTAATCTAGGAAAAAAAAATAATCTTGAAAATCTAGGGGGGAAAAAAAAAGCTGCAAATGTTCCTGCTGACAGGATCTTTGTAGTAGACTCAGACTAGGAGGTGAGGGTTGGGATTACCCAAGTACTGTGGAGGAACTGGAGTACTGTGTTCAGCTCTTGGGCTCACAACATTCGAAATTGACCTGTTGGAGCAGGTCCAGAGGAGGGCCACAAAGATTATCAGGCTGCTGGAACACTTGCCATGTGAAGACAGGCTAAGAGTTGTGGTTGGTCAGCTCCAGGAAGACCTTACTGGAGTCTCCTAGTACTCAAAGGGCACCTACAAGAAATCTGGAAAAGAACTTTATCAGGGAGTATAGTCATAGGATTGAGGGGCAATGGTTTCAAACAGGGAAAAGCTGGGTTTAGGTTAGATATTAGGAAGAACCTATTCGTTGTGAGGGTGGTGAAACACCAGAGCAGGTTTCCCAGAGAAGTTGTGAATGTTCCAACATTGGAAGTGTTCAAGTCCAAGTTGGATAGGGCTTTGAGCAACCTGGTCTAGTGGGAGGTGTCCCTATCAAAGGCAGGGGGCTTAAAACTAGATGATCTTCAAGGTCCCTTCCAAACCATTCAATGATTTTGATTCTCCCATCCTCTGTGTGGGTTTTGCTCTCCAGTGTCACTTAAGGAGTCCAGCTGTTGGCTGAAGACAGAAGGAAGCAACTTCTGGAGCAAGACAGGAAGGAGTGGGTCTATTGCTTTCAGCACTGCTGACCTAATTCATTGTAAAACTCCTGAGTTTTATCTCACAATCTTAACTTCTACCCAGTGTCCTTCCATCTGATTAAGTAAAAGTAAAACATGCTAGCACAACAACTGATGAGTAGGCTTTCAATATACTATCATATGGGGGAGTTTGGGGCAGGAGATTGGAGGGTAATATCCTGCTGAATGGCCAAAATTTTTTTTCAGGCTCTCTGAATCTCCAGGAAGGTTATGTTGTGTCAGTTATCCTTACATCACAAATCGATGGCTATCTCTGCAACTAAAGCATTAGGGAACAACAGCTTCTCAGGTTGTTTAGGGGTTTCAGTTCACAGAGATATACTGACCTTATCAGGGTTAAGCTGTTTAAAACCTGGATGGTATTACTGTACCAGGGACTTGCTAGGTGGCCTCCCCCTTGTCTTGCCAGTTCTTAGTCTTTTAATCATTGGAGAGCAGCTCTGGAGAAAGAGACCTGGGGTCCTGGTGGACAGGGGGATGACCATGAGCCAACCATGCACCCTTGCAGCCAAGAAGACCAATGGCATCCTGGGATGCATTAGGAGAAGTGTGGCCATCAGGTCGAGAGGTTCTCCTCCCCCTCTACTCTGCACTGGTGAGACCCCACCTTGAGCACTGTGTCCAGTTTTGGGCACCCCAGTTCATGAAAAACAGGGATTTACTGGAGAGAATCCAGCACAGGGCTACCAAGATGATTAGGGGAGTGGAGCATCTCCCTTATGAGGAGAGGCTGAGAGAGCTGGGGTTCTTTAGCCTGGAGAAGAGGAGACTGAGGGGGGACCTCATCAATGTCTACAAATATGTTAAGGGCGAGTGCAGGGAGGATGGAACCAGACTCTTCTAATGTCATCCAGTGACAGGACAAGAGGCAATGGGAGCAAGTTGCAGCACAAGAAGTTTGGGGTCAACACAAGGAAAAACTTTTTTCCCAGTGAGGGTGACAGAGCTCTGGAATGGGCTGCCCAGGGAGGTTGTGGAGTCTTCTTCTCTGGAAACATTTAGGACCCACCTGGTTCTGTTCCTGGGTGACTTGGTCTAGGTGATGCTGCTGTGGTGGGGGGGTTGGACTAGCTGATCTTCTAGGTCCCTTCCAACCCCTAACATTCTGTGATTCTGTAATCATCACACTGGTCTTGCCTTCATTGTCATTGTGTGCATTGACCAGGGAAAAGGGCTTGTAGACTTAGCCCAGTGTGGCATAAGGGTTAATAATAGACTATTTATGGTGAGGAGTAGCTGGTTGTGTGCAGTTTGGAATGTTTTTTTCAAAGTCTATATTAAGTGTGTAGATCAAACTCATCCTCCAGCTCTTCAGAGGATGATGGCTGTTTCAAAGCTGCTAATAACTTAGGACAATGACCACAAAGCATGTCTCTGTAGCCATGGCTATATATGTGGTGTGAAACAGGTGGTTATGTGTGCATGAGGAAAAATGAAAATTTCTGAAAGAAAATCCTAATGGCTTTAGTTTCCAATTATTCTAGTTATTTCTGCATGCACTATTAAAAAAAAAAGTAAATTATATGCAATCAAATTGATCCCAAGGTATTAATAAACTGTAACTGTCTGTAGTAACAGCTAAATAAATTGACCAAATCAATAATATCTTGAAGAATCTTATTAGTGACTGGTAGCATTAGGAAAGAAGTCAGAAGCAGAGGTGCTTTGGTGAATTGGTCCTTGTCTATAGAGGCTGCAATGGGGGTGGATAAGAAATTCTGGCTGGCAGAGGAGACTCATGGCAGGATCATGGCATTGAAGTGTCTTTTGAAAATGAGATCTCTGTGGGATTGTTTGGATTCCTGTGGGATATTTTTCCCATGAAAGCAATCCAGGGGTAAAAGAGGTAGGGCTTATGGTCACCCATGGTGCAGCAGACAGGTGCAGCTTGTGTTCATCTCTGAAAGCTTTCAACTCGTGCCTCCAAGAGAAGTGTCTTCACTGGTAGGTTGGTTGTCTCTTCTGCTGCCTGGAAGCTTAACTTCCCTTTGGGGTAACTTAATATGAATATTAGTTGATGATCATCACCATGGTGGTATCAAAGGCATTAAATTTCATATTATTTTCAAAAGGACAGAAGAAAATACAAACGCCAAACTGGATTACCAGCCCCAAATAATTAATCATTGTTGAGGTGAGAGAAGTGCTGATCACGACACAACTTTTTAGAGCTCTTCCTGGTTCCACCCACTAGTAGTAACAAGTTGCACAGTGGCTCTGGCATGAGCTCAGGAGCATGTTGCAGCACCTTTCCTCCCTGTCTACCATAACTTAGCAAGCATGAAGCAGGGATGTGGACAAGTTTCTCTTCTATGTTGTGTTTAGACAACACACTGTGGTGTACCTTTTTGAAAACACAAAGTGTTGAAACCCCTTTGTCTTCTTCACTTGTAAGATATTCATTCCTACTTTTGTTACCTGAGAATCCAATTCTCTTCTGAATGCTCCTGGAAAAAAACCTATGCAGAATTGCTGGATCTCATTCCAGCACCCATCATTTAATTCTTTCAGAAGATCATGAAATAAAATCAAACAGAGCCATTCAGAAATGCTCTATTACACTGGAAACAATTCCCTTTTCTCCTCATAACTGCCTGTCCAATATGTGTATGACTGCACAGTGTGCATGGTCATCAGTACATGTTTAGACCAGCACACCTGCAGTTGCTATCTGACCCATATGACTTCAGTTTCACACACACTCCCCCAAAGAGCACATCAGATGATTTTAGAGATAGTTACTTGGCTTTGCAACCCTGTGAGTCTTTTGGTGTTTCTTTGCTTTTTCTGAGGCTTTTACTGATTGTGGCTGTTCCAGATAATCCCAGAAGGTGTTTTATACAGGGTGTAAATATGATACGTTGAGCAAGGTGACTTTGCTATTTCAAAGCTGTGTACCTTCATGTGGCTGTTTTGTGGGTATAGTTTTTGTTTGGTTTGTGTCAGGAATTGGAACTGGATGGCAATTTCATTGCTACAGATGGTGCCTTGACAGAAAACTTTGGTCTAGTACAAATGGAACAGAAATTCCTAGTTATGCCCAGAGGCTTAAAAGAAGAGAATCCAAACCAGTAATGCAGCATGTGTTGGCCATTTGTGGTTCCTCTTCCCTCACTTGGGTAGTATCAAGCACCCTATTGGTTCTGGGACTTGTGCAGCCTTAGCTCTGATGCATCTGTGTCAGAGATATCTTTTATTTTCTTCAAAAGGTGGTATCTCTATATAATTTAACTTGGGTTCACCCTGAATGTCAGTCAAGGCTTTAGTGACTTTTGTCTGTCTTTTTATAATACCTGACTTTCCACCTGGAATGAACATATGGGGCTTTACTGGCACCTCTACTTAGGATTGTCCTGATTTAAAAGCCTTGACTGCAACCTTCAGCAACTCTTGGCTCTGCCATTTAGAAACCATGAAGTATCTTGACGGCCTTGGCTAACTTGCTGTTCTTTCCTCATGAATTAAAGAGAAAGTCTGAGAACAATTAAATTCCCTTGAATTTGCACAGGAAGTTTATCTGCATATTGTCTGGATAAGGGAGAGTGACCTAAAGCTTCCAGAAAATCATCATGTTACTGAATTATAACTAAACTTGTTCAAGTAATTAAGTAATCCTCTTAAATTTTCTAGATAAAGGATCTGTGATGGGTCTTATGTTTTTATACCACTGGGCCAGGGTGAAATAAATGTATAGTGCTTCCCAATGCAAGGACAACATCAATCTTGGTGTCTCACCGGCATTTATTTTAGCTGGTGATGGTAGCAGGTAAACTTCAAGTTACATATGCCACTTTTTTGGTATGGAAGAACAGAAATTCTCACAACAAGATCCATCTCATAGAAGATGCTTGCTCTTGGTTGGTATGCTCGGTGATAATAACGGAAAGTTTCTGAATCCTGTGTTTTGTTTTTTTGTCCCCCTATGCTGACAGTTGTCCCAAGTCTGATTAATTTAATAAATGAAGAGACAAGCCTGAGGAAATATTCTGACCATTTAGTTTAACTTTTTGCTGAAAGAAGAGGAGATAGGACATCTATGCTTGCTGGTTTTGTTGTGGGGTTTTTTTTTTGTTTTGTTTTGTTGTTTTTTTTTTTTAAAAAAAAATATAGGTACTTATTTCTAATTAGAGGAATAAAAGCTGCTATTTCTGTGTTAGAGGACACATGTTCATCTGACTTGGATGACATACTTTTGACCAGTCCTCAGTAAATAAACAGTCCCTGACCCCAAAAAACCTACAGACCAGCCACATTTCCAACAGTACTGAGGCACAATGTATATTTTTAGTTTGCAATGACTTTTTTTTTTTTAATGGGAAGACTGAGATTCAGGACAATATTCTGACTTGCTCAAATCTGTAAATTGCGTTCTGTGGAATTTATAATCAAGTTCCAGCCTTTTCATAAGGATTTACTGGATGAAGTGTGTGTGTGTGCATAACAATCATATAAGAGGTTTTCATCGGCACTGTTTCATTAGCTGAAATTAATACGATTAAATTGGGTTTGGGTTCTGCTGTGTGGTTGGAGTGGTGAGGTCCTTTCTGTTCAGATCTAAATCTACATCTTATTGAGGTAGAATCACAGAATGTTAGGGGTTGGAAGTGACCTAGAAGATCATCTAGTCCAACCCCCCTGCCAGAGTAGGGTCACCTAGACCAAGTCACAAAGAATCTTCCCTGACCGGGAATAGAACCCGGGCCGTGAAAGCGCTGAACCCTAACCACTAGACCACCATGTCTTCAATACTCTAGTGCTTACCTGAAATATATTCACAAAACCTGGCTCTCCATAACAGAAGCTCCATCTTGCAAAACGTGTCCTCCAGCCATGTGCTTTGAGGAATCACCTCCACCAGCAGCAGCTGGGCCACTCATGGGTGCAAGGCTTTATATGTGTATAAGGTTCAGGTCTGGAGTCTGCATCCTGGCAGAAACTTCAACTAAAATCAGATGATTTGCAAGGTGTGTGCTTGTTTTGTATCACTTCATATGCAGTGAATTTGAAAGAGATAGAGAAATGTGGATTTTTTTTTTTTTCCTTATCCTCCTAGAGATTACTTTCACCTTCAAATGCCATCAGAATGAAGTTAGGTTTATTGTCTCCACCATGGCATCAAACTGAGTTTTCTAACAATTTCTCTGACATCAAAATTAGAGACAGTGGGAAACTTAGTTTCTGTGTAGATTTGTTTCTGTGTAATTGTAATGAAAAATTAAACATAGTAGACACCCTTTCATTGAAAAAAGGTCCCAAAAGCCAGTTAACAAAGACATTCTTATGGTATCCAAATAATTCTTGGTTTGACAACATTTGTCACTTATGTATGGATGAAGTCCTGAAAGTTAGTACTTCTTCCCAGTCCTGTCCAGTGGTCACTTGCCACTACAGACAGAATTTCTTCTTTGGCTGGTTATTGCCTACTTGGAATCTGGGGTTTTATTGCCAGAATGGGAATGAATTGTCAAAACTTATGTGAAAACCAAATTATGGAGGATGGAGAGAGGATTTCAGAGGAGTGGAGGAGCACACACAGTGGGAATTGGTGTGAAGGAGAAATTATAGTGAATATAAACATTAAAATAAAAAGCAAAATGTCACTTGTGGTTTCTCCAAGAAAGTGAAACAAGAAAATGTCCTGAAACCAGTAAAGGAGACTGTAAGGTCAGTTGTGGGTCTGTGCAGACATGGCATCCACTCTGATTCTTATTCCATGAGTCTGTGATATTTATTATTCAGAGGAGACTATGCAAATGGTCAGCATTAGCATTTTAACACATAGCCACGTTGAACTACTTGAAAAGAATGCACTGAAGCTTATGAATGCTAAAAAGAGGTTTTATCATCATTCATCCCTATCCTGTTTTACGTCGTATTTGCAGAATATTTTGCACAAACATGGACAGGAGAGACTATCTAGTATCAGAACTTGTCATGATGGAGCAGTTTTTTCCAAGCTATGCCACTGAAGGTATTGGTTTACCAGGAGGATGTTTATACTTAAATGCTTGGAAGGACAGTAAATGTTTAACCTGGACAGGCTGGAATTATGGACCGAGGCCAATGNGGAATAAAAGCTGCTATTTCTGTGTTAGAGGACACATGTTCATCTGACTTGGATGACATACTTTTGACCAGTCCTCAGTAAATAAACAGTCCCTGACCCCAAAAAACCTACAGACCAGCCACATTTCCAACAGTACTGAGGCACAATGTATATTTTTAGTTTGCAATGACTTTTTTTTTTTTAATGGGAAGACTGAGATTCAGGACAATATTCTGACTTGCTCAAATC
>VYZU01081007.1:0-19796 GCA_013401355.1 Ceyx cyanopectus | reverse complement strand
ATTTCCACTAAACCAGCACCTCCAGAAGAAACCTTCATGATGGAAAGTGGCCTCTTCTCCCTATAGGTAAAAAAAAAAATAAAGCAACAATTATACATTTTTTAAACAGATTAAAGAATAAAATTCACTGAAATTAGATGTTGAGGAAAAACCCACCACCATCACAATGAAACACAGACTGTCTGAATATAGATCTGCTGTAGCATATTTAAACAGTTATACTTCATTTGAAAGAATATCATATTGCAAAAGTAGAATCACAAAAGACAAATTCATTTTAGAATTGATTACATCTGGTTACAAGAGGTTTTGAAGGAGGCTTCTAAGCCTCCAGAATGTCAATATGTGTATAGTCTAAAGTTCATGCAGAAGTAAATTCTTACAAAATGAATACATCCAAGAAACCTACATATGTAATTTTCATTATAAATAAAAATGTCAATACTAACCCCAGCATCTTCAGGTGCTTTTGAACATCTTCCTATTTCTGTAGCAAGAAGCCAGTAATCAGTTCCAAATGCCACCAAAAAAAGCAAAACCCCCAGAGCTGCAAAAAAGCCTCCAAAAAATATCCCCACACTCAGTTTCATTATCTAAGTTTCCTTAAAAAAAAAAACAAAAAACAAACACCAACTTCAGAAGACACAGTAAAATAAATAAAATTATTGGGAAAGAGACTAAAAAGCTGTTTGGAGAATACAGCTCATATCTGAAGCAGTTTCTCTTCACTTGACTTTCTGCCTGTGTCCTTCTTCCCAATGTCCTGTTAGTTGATTTGTGTCGCCTAATTTGTGTTCCATGTGGCTGAGTCAAGCCTGACAGATGAAAAGGGTCTTCTATTTTAGGACATTGATGGCAGAGCTTCATTCTGTTTCTCTGTCTGGGCGAGGCCAGGCAGAAATAACTGACCTTCCCCTAACTAATCAGGGATTGACGTGAAATATTATTGCAGCTGGTGCGCCAACATCAGTGAAGATGGAGTTGCAACAGTTCTGTCCATCTACATGAACTGCATTACAGAGCAGGAGCAGGAGGCAATGAGGACTTTCAAAATTCAGGGTTGGTGTTACTGTTTCCCTGGCTGCCAAGAGGGAAAGAAATACACAATATTTTGGAAGTTGCTGTGAGTCATGTTACTAAATGAAGGCTGAGATTTTTTTAAGGAACTTTAACGTGGTAGACAAATTGCAACGTTGCCATTAAAAAATCCTAATCTTTATTACAAATACAGGTAGTTTTAAAAAATTATATATTAAAGTAATAGCTTTAACAACATTAAACTAAGCATTTAACTTCTTTATTATTCAGATGAATCTTATTTGTATAAATCATGCATTTAAATTATGCATGCAATTAAAATTCCTCCAAGCACCTGATAAAGATACTTCAGCCTTTATTACAAAAGAAGACACTTTCCCATACATGTGCTTTAGCCATTTTGGAAGGTGATGATGTAACACAATTCCAAAGACTCACTACACAAGAAAAAGATTTTTACAACAAAAAAATCCTGCTGGCTCGCAGCTACCACCCCAGAAGGGCATATTTCTCTCCCAGTTTAATCAATATCTGCCAGTCCCACACAGGGGTCTTAGGTACCCTCTTTCACCTCAGCTGGCAATAGTAGCCTACAAGATGGTGACTGAATCATGCCTGGACAAAAGGATGCAGTTGCTTTACTGGTGTCTCCAACTATTGGATGTCCAGGATGTCTAAGGTATCTACATTTGTCAGGCAGGTATAACAAAGGACTTAGAGGAGACCCACACCTTGTTTAATGACAGCTACAGGTTGGGTTCACACCATCTAAAAGTGATGCTAGATACCTCTGTTTAGATGGCTGAAACCAGACTTCATTAGTTGTACAGGTCTTTCTGGAGGCACTACTGAACATTTTAATCAGACCTCCATCAACTCTAATGGCAGCACAGATCCCTAGTTCACACAGAGACATTGGAATGCAAAGGTCTTCATCTGGAACGGAATCCCTCTCAGTGGGTTGGAACTCCCAAACATTTTGCTATTGTATGAGTAGCTTAATAAAGCATTGGCTTGAAGCTCAAGAAATTTGATTTAGTGAAATCCAGAGATGTAGATAGTCATGACATAAAATAAATGATACAAAGTTCTTCATTATATCCATTATAAAATAAATTTTAAAACCCAGATAAAATTACGTTATTTCTGATGTGCTGTTTAATATAATGCCATATGACTCATCTTAAATAATGTTATTTTTCAGTGTTACAGAATACGTACCTCTAACCTCCAAAATACAAGCTGGACAGAGCTACGTATGAGTATTGCAAAAGAGGACAAACCTGAAGTTGGTGAATTCTGACACAGGAAGTAATACAAAAACTTTTCACTGTTATGCCAATTCTCAAAGCCCTTTTCAAAAAGAGTGATGGACTGCAGTTCATACTCGTAATTAAGGATACTGTGGCACACAGTGATGAAATAACTTTTTCAGCATTACATCAGCAGTAAAAAGAGAACTCGAGCCACCTGACTCAGTCACTGAACCACAAATAATAGAAGAGATGGAACTGCTCATTTCAGTATTATTGCACCTACCTGGCTTCAGGTCAGAAATACATCAGTGTCCTGGTTTGAGTTGAAACAGAACTAATTCTGTTTAGTGATTTTACTTTTCAGCTCAGTCTCTTCTAACTGAATTTNATGAATACATCCAAGAAACCTACATATGTAATTTTCATTATAAATAAAAATGTCAATACTAACCCCAGCATCTTCAGGTGCTTTTGAACATCTTCCTATTTCTGTAGCAAGAAGCCAGTAATCAGTTCCAAATGCCACCAAAAAAAGCAAAACCCCCAGAGCTGCAAAAAAGCCTCCAAAAAATATCCCCACACTCAGTTTCATTATCTAAGTTTCCTTAAAAAAAAAAACAAAAAACAAACACCAACTTCAGAAGACACAGTAAAATAAATAAAATTATTGGGAAAGAGACTAAAAAGCTGTTTGGAGAATACAGCTCATATCTGAAGCAGTTTCTCTTCACTTGACTTTCTGCCTGTGTCCTTCTTCCCAATGTCCTGTTAGTTGATTTGTGTCGCCTAATTTGTGTTCCATGTGGCTGAGTCAAGCCTGACAGATGAAAAGGGTCTTCTATTTTAGGACATTGATGGCAGAGCTTCATTCTGTTTCTCTGTCTGGGCGAGGCCAGGCAGAAATAACTGACCTTCCCCTAACTAATCAGGGATTGACGTGAAATATTATTGCAGCTGGTGCGCCAACATCAGTGAAGATGGAGTTGCAACAGTTCTGTCCATCTACATGAACTGCATTACAGAGCAGGAGCAGGAGGCAATGAGGACTTTCAAAATTCAGGGTTGGTGTTACTGTTTCCCTGGCTGCCAAGAGGGAAAGAAATACACAATATTTTGGAAGTTGCTGTGAGTCATGTTACTAAATGAAGGCTGAGATTTTTTTAAGGAACTTTAACGTGGTAGACAAATTGCAACGTTGCCATTAAAAAATCCTAATCTTTATTACAAATACAGGTAGTTTTAAAAAATTATATATTAAAGTAATAGCTTTAACAACATTAAACTAAGCATTTAACTTCTTTATTATTCAGATGAATCTTATTTGTATAAATCATGCATTTAAATTATGCATGCAATTAAAATTCCTCCAAGCACCTGATAAAGATACTTCAGCCTTTATTACAAAAGAAGACACTTTCCCATACATGTGCTTTAGCCATTTTGGAAGGTGATGATGTAACACAATTCCAAAGACTCACTACACAAGAAAAAGATTTTTACAACAAAAAAATCCTGCTGGCTCGCAGCTACCACCCCAGAAGGGCATATTTCTCTCCCAGTTTAATCAATATCTGCCAGTCCCACACAGGGGTCTTAGGTACCCTCTTTCACCTCAGCTGGCAATAGTAGCCTACAAGATGGTGACTGAATCATGCCTGGACAAAAGGATGCAGTTGCTTTACTGGTGTCTCCAACTATTGGATGTCCAGGATGTCTAAGGTATCTACATTTGTCAGGCAGGTATAACAAAGGACTTAGAGGAGACCCACACCTTGTTTAATGACAGCTACAGGTTGGGTTCACACCATCTAAAAGTGATGCTAGATACCTCTGTTTAGATGGCTGAAACCAGACTTCATTAGTTGTACAGGTCTTTCTGGAGGCACTACTGAACATTTTAATCAGACCTCCATCAACTCTAATGGCAGCACAGATCCCTAGTTCACACAGAGACATTGGAATGCAAAGGTCTTCATCTGGAACGGAATCCCTCTCAGTGGGTTGGAACTCCCAAACATTTTGCTATTGTATGAGTAGCTTAATAAAGCATTGGCTTGAAGCTCAAGAAATTTGATTTAGTGAAATCCAGAGATGTAGATAGTCATGACATAAAATAAATGATACAAAGTTCTTCATTATATCCATTATAAAATAAATTTTAAAACCCAGATAAAATTACGTTATTTCTGATGTGCTGTTTAATATAATGCCATATGACTCATCTTAAATAATGTTATTTTTCAGTGTTACAGAATACGTACCTCTAACCTCCAAAATACAAGCTGGACAGAGCTACGTATGAGTATTGCAAAAGAGGACAAACCTGAAGTTGGTGAATTCTGACACAGGAAGTAATACAAAAACTTTTCACTGTTATGCCAATTCTCAAAGCCCTTTTCAAAAAGAGTGATGGACTGCAGTTCATACTCGTAATTAAGGATACTGTGGCACACAGTGATGAAATAACTTTTTCAGCATTACATCAGCAGTAAAAAGAGAACTCGAGCCACCTGACTCAGTCACTGAACCACAAATAATAGAAGAGATGGAACTGCTCATTTCAGTATTATTGCACCTACCTGGCTTCAGGTCAGAAATANATGAATACATCCAAGAAACCTACATATGTAATTTTCATTATAAATAAAAATGTCAATACTAACCCCAGCATCTTCAGGTGCTTTTGAACATCTTCCTATTTCTGTAGCAAGAAGCCAGTAATCAGTTCCAAATGCCACCAAAAAAAGCAAAACCCCCAGAGCTGCAAAAAAGCCTCCAAAAAATATCCCCACACTCAGTTTCATTATCTAAGTTTCCTTAAAAAAAAAAACAAAAAACAAACACCAACTTCAGAAGACACAGTAAAATAAATAAAATTATTGGGAAAGAGACTAAAAAGCTGTTTGGAGAATACAGCTCATATCTGAAGCAGTTTCTCTTCACTTGACTTTCTGCCTGTGTCCTTCTTCCCAATGTCCTGTTAGTTGATTTGTGTCGCCTAATTTGTGTTCCATGTGGCTGAGTCAAGCCTGACAGATGAAAAGGGTCTTCTATTTTAGGACATTGATGGCAGAGCTTCATTCTGTTTCTCTGTCTGGGCGAGGCCAGGCAGAAATAACTGACCTTCCCCTAACTAATCAGGGATTGACGTGAAATATTATTGCAGCTGGTGCGCCAACATCAGTGAAGATGGAGTTGCAACAGTTCTGTCCATCTACATGAACTGCATTACAGAGCAGGAGCAGGAGGCAATGAGGACTTTCAAAATTCAGGGTTGGTGTTACTGTTTCCCTGGCTGCCAAGAGGGAAAGAAATACACAATATTTTGGAAGTTGCTGTGAGTCATGTTACTAAATGAAGGCTGAGATTTTTTTAAGGAACTTTAACGTGGTAGACAAATTGCAACGTTGCCATTAAAAAATCCTAATCTTTATTACAAATACAGGTAGTTTTAAAAAATTATATATTAAAGTAATAGCTTTAACAACATTAAACTAAGCATTTAACTTCTTTATTATTCAGATGAATCTTATTTGTATAAATCATGCATTTAAATTATGCATGCAATTAAAATTCCTCCAAGCACCTGATAAAGATACTTCAGCCTTTATTACAAAAGAAGACACTTTCCCATACATGTGCTTTAGCCATTTTGGAAGGTGATGATGTAACACAATTCCAAAGACTCACTACACAAGAAAAAGATTTTTACAACAAAAAAATCCTGCTGGCTCGCAGCTACCACCCCAGAAGGGCATATTTCTCTCCCAGTTTAATCAATATCTGCCAGTCCCACACAGGGGTCTTAGGTACCCTCTTTCACCTCAGCTGGCAATAGTAGCCTACAAGATGGTGACTGAATCATGCCTGGACAAAAGGATGCAGTTGCTTTACTGGTGTCTCCAACTATTGGATGTCCAGGATGTCTAAGGTATCTACATTTGTCAGGCAGGTATAACAAAGGACTTAGAGGAGACCCACACCTTGTTTAATGACAGCTACAGGTTGGGTTCACACCATCTAAAAGTGATGCTAGATACCTCTGTTTAGATGGCTGAAACCAGACTTCATTAGTTGTACAGGTCTTTCTGGAGGCACTACTGAACATTTTAATCAGACCTCCATCAACTCTAATGGCAGCACAGATCCCTAGTTCACACAGAGACATTGGAATGCAAAGGTCTTCATCTGGAACGGAATCCCTCTCAGTGGGTTGGAACTCCCAAACATTTTGCTATTGTATGAGTAGCTTAATAAAGCATTGGCTTGAAGCTCAAGAAATTTGATTTAGTGAAATCCAGAGATGTAGATAGTCATGACATAAAATAAATGATACAAAGTTCTTCATTATATCCATTATAAAATAAATTTTAAAACCCAGATAAAATTACGTTATTTCTGATGTGCTGTTTAATATAATGCCATATGACTCATCTTAAATAATGTTATTTTTCAGTGTTACAGAATACGTACCTCTAACCTCCAAAATACAAGCTGGACAGAGCTACGTATGAGTATTGCAAAAGAGGACAAACCTGAAGTTGGTGAATTCTGACACAGGAAGTAATACAAAAACTTTTCACTGTTATGCCAATTCTCAAAGCCCTTTTCAAAAAGAGTGATGGACTGCAGTTCATACTCGTAATTAAGGATACTGTGGCACACAGTGATGAAATAACTTTTTCAGCATTACATCAGCAGTAAAAAGAGAACTCGAGCCACCTGACTCAGTCACTGAACCACAAATAATAGAAGAGATGGAACTGCTCATTTCAGTATTATTGCACCTACCTGGCTTCAGGTCAGAAATACATCAGTGTCCTGGTTTGAGTTGAAACAGAACTAATTCTGTTTAGTGATTTTACTTTTCAGCTCAGTCTCTTCTGACTGAATTTTCTGAAGTTAATGGATTACTTTTGCAGACAGTGTTTGCTTCTAGCAGTGATAATGCCTAACATTTATAGTTAACTCCAAAGGACTGGTGTGTACCAATAGTCTCTTGCTCCTATGGAGACCAGGTTTACTGCTCAATCTTGCATGCTACATTAGGGATGCAGAAAATAAAAGGACACACCTGTGGGGAGAAGCATCCAGGACAGGTGACCCTAAACTGACCAGCAAGGGATTCTATCCCATATACATCATATTCACTACAAAGGTGAGGGATCACAAAAGTCAATCTCTCTTCCTCAGTGACAGGTATCTGAGGACTCTGTTCTGCCTTTGATCCTGACCTGTATGTTCTTGAATCCAGTTCCAGAATCCAGCTCCTGTGTCCAGTTTCCAGCTGCTGCTGAGTCCAGTCTTGGACTTTCCCAGTGCCTGTTACACAGCATCAGTGGTAATGGTGACATAATTGACATCAAGGGGGCTGGGTTCACTACTGTTTTTTTATTTACTTGTATTACTTTATTTTATTGTTATTATTTTCATTAAAGCCATCATAGGTTTTCAGTCCATAAATACCACTCTTTTATTCCCTTTCTTTTCCCCTTTGGGAAGGGAGAATGTTTAATAGAGAACATCTGTCATTTGTCAAGTGGCTGGCCTTGTGTGTCATAAACCTTGACAGTCAGTTACTCCTTGAACCTATTTTTCCATGAGAGTAACTCAAGAGTAACTTCAGTGAAATCAGTTTGTATGAAGTTTCACTGAATTCAAAAGGCATATGAATTACTGCCTGTGTAGGATAAGTTTCTATTTTTAAAATACTGCACTTGCATTCTGGTCTCAGTTTAGCATGTTTATCCTGAGAGGATCTAATTTAATTATTGTCTTCTATATTTGTGACATATTCTCTGGCAGTACTATCTTCGAAATACTGCAACATCTCCAGTATTATACCCAGCTATGTCAAGAATGAATCAGAAGCTGTGTTAAGGCTTCTTATGTCAGCTTAAAAATTCATGTTATCCACTACTTGAATACTCAAAGAAATCTCCGGGCAGTTTTTCTTCAAATAAATTAAATTCTGAAGGTTTCTCAATAGAAGAGAGAAAGTTTCAAGGCAGCGAAAACAGGGAATTTATAAAGCCAAAACAATAATTCTAAATCTTAAACAAGGTTATTCTCCTTCCCAAACCCCTAAATTTCTACAGAAAGACAGGCATTTTAAACCAAAGTGACTTAGCCAAATTTATCCCCTCTGTATTNTATTTAAAAATAGAAAATAAAATTTAAAAAAACAGAAACAAAAACAACAACAAAAAAACAATAGCAAGCTGTTTCTTCCTTTTCCATCTGAAGGAAAAATGCTTGATTAGTTTATGGGAGGGAGTGGTTGTTTATTTGCTTGTTTATGTTTGTGTGTAATGAGTAAATGTCATATGTGTATGTTTAGAATTGGCAGGCAGCTCCTTATCTGTGCTGGCAGATATGTCCATGATCTAAAAACAGCTTTTTAGAACTGGCTGCATGTCTCACTATACACCAAGAAACAATTTCAGCAGCTGCCTCAGAGCAGAGTCCTTCCGAGACCTCAATGCCTGTTTACTGTTGAAGAAAAAGATTTTGAACAGCATTGGGAGTATTTCACCCACTGATTCCAATCCTCATCCTGTCCATCTTTCCCTGTTGGGCAGTATGTTACTCATTGTACATACACAACCAATTGTCAGAAGCATGCTGGGCAGACGTACAGAGTACAGTACACCTTGTCCATGAAATCTTTGGCTGGGATTCATCTTACCTAACACTAGACAGCTGCAGGGTAGCTGTCTCCAATTAAGCTGGTCACTTCAAGATTCCTTTACAGTCACATCAGGACTGTTACAGCAGAGTCTATCTGACCTATTTTTGGATGACTACTTCAATGTGCAAGGAATCATGACCTAAAAGCTCAAATACTTTTTTTTTTTTTCTTCTTTTTTCCCCTCCACTGACTAAGAGGGGTCCTGGAACAAATAGCTTGACATATCACCACTGTAATCTCAATATTACAGTAAATCAGGCCACAAATCACTGAATAACTGAGGTTCAAAGGGACATGTGGAGGTTAACTTGTCCAATGCTCCTGCTCAAGCAGGACTACCAAGAGCTGGCTGCCCAGGATCATGACCAGGCATCTTTTGAATATCTCCAAGGATGGAAACTCCATATTCTCCCTGGGCAATCTGTGCCAGTGCTCAGCCACCTTCACAATGGGTGAAGTTCATAGGGAACCTCCTGCATTTCAGGTTGTGCCCACTGCTTCTGGTCCTGTCACTCGGCACCAGTGAAAAGAGCTTGGCTTCTTTATACCCTCTCTTCTGGTATTCATGTGCATTTAAAAGATCCTGAGCCTTCTCTTCCCTAGGATTAACAGTACCAGCTCTCTCAGCTTTTCCTCATAGAAAAGATGCTCTAGCCCCTTCTTAGTGCCCTCCCTTGGACTCTTTTCAGTATGTTCATGGTTTTTTTATACTGAGGAGACCAGTTCTTGACCCATTACTCCAAGTGTGGCCTCACCAGTGTTGAGTAGAGGGGAAGGATCACCTCCCTCGACTTGCTGGAAATATTTTGCATCATGCAGCTCAGGATGCCATTCACCTTCTTTGCAGACAAGGCATGCTGTTGGCTTGTGAAATCTGAGCAGAGATTGCAAAAAATCCTCTATACATGGCTGAAATCAAACCATTCTGAACACAGGTATCACTGGTCACACATGAATGAGTTACCTAATTTTAGGAGATGTTCAGGCAGGTTCCCATAGAAATATTCAATGCATCTGCACCCAAGACACAATCAGAAGTTAAGAGTTGCACCCTTCTTCACCATTTTTATTGCTGCCTTACACGGGTCCTTCCACAGCAGACACTACAAGTCTCACTCTGAGTCAGTAACTCTATCTACTGCACAGACACTTTTTGGTACATATTTTCAGATTTTACTCAGGAGACCTGAGGAACCACCCTCCAGGACTTTTTGTACACTTACAGCTCTACAGAGCTCCTGAGGTTAAAAAAAAATTAAAAAAAATCATAGGTTCCATGTGTGCATGTACAACAAAAAATGGGCAGGAGTCAACAGGAGTCATCCATGACAACCATCTGCTCCACAGACAGTTCAATAGTATCTAAATCATTCCTTGTATATTTATTTCAACTGTTTAAACATCAATTGAAAGAAACATGGAAAGATACATGTTCTTAGTTATGCTGCCATGGAAAATTCCAGAAGGGGAGAGCTAGGCCCAGTGGCTGAAATAATTCCTTTCTTTAACAAGATTTTTAGAAATGATTTCTAAGTCACTCTGCAATGCCCACCAGAACCTACAGCTTTGAGAGTGGAGTCAATGAAAAGGTTTCTTTCCACATTTCTTACATGTGCAGATTTTTTAGAGAGACTACACTTTAAATGTCTTCAAGATTAACAGTAGTTTCCAAACTTAAATTCATTTACAGCACCTCTTAAAATGTTCTGGACCGTTGGATTATAACATTTTCTACTGGCCACGCATATTAAAAGTTGGAATGATTGTTGAGTGTAACCCTAATGATCTGAAACATTAAACGAGAAATAAGTCGTTGTTAGATTTCCTAAATTTTAAGACAAATTGTACACTTGAGGGTCTTGACCTTGCCTATTTGTAATGCAGGAATTCAAGTATATGTTCCATTTACTGCAGTAAATTGCTGTAGTTGACTTAGATCTGTCTTACAAAAGTATTTTACAAACTTTGTTTTAAGAATTTATAGGGTTTAACATTTTCTCTCTATTTGAAGGAATGAAAGGATCTTTTTATCTAAAACTTAGATTTCAGATTAATTTTAATCCTTGCACTTTTTTTTAATTTTTTTTAAGCCTATAGCCCCTTCACTGATCACTGGCCTAGCTGCAATAGCAAAAAGTCCCCTCCACCTCCAACATAAAGGTATTTTGCATATTTCAGTCAAATCAAAGAATCACAGAATCACAGAAATTAGGGGCTGGAAGGGACCTAGAAGATCATCTAGTCCAACCCCCACCTGTGCATCTCAGGGATTTAAGAATGCTGGTTTACTTCTATGGATGCAAATACTTCATGACATAACAGTTACCCACGATTCCGGCTACCCCTGGCTTTAACAGAAACACAGCACAACAGTGTCCGTGCCAAGCAGAGAGATGCTCTTCTTCCCTGGCTCAGCATCATAATCACCAGCCACTTCAACAAGACAGGAAAACACTTTGCCGTCGGCAACACCTCTTGAAGGGACCTGTCTGAGCCCCGGGAGAGGGCCAAGCGAGAGCAGCCGTGGCGGGGGGTACAGCCGCTTCTCCACGTGAAGGAGGCGGGCCTGGGGGTGGCAGGTTCCAAAGTCTTTTCTCCAGCAACCCCGAGAAGAAGGCAGGGGAGCTGCTTCCATGCTCCTAAGGCGAAATTCTGCTCCCAAAGGCCCTCCACCATTATCCAGCTCTTCCTGCTCCTCTTACAGCCTCAAATGTCACCTTGTAAACCTCTTCCCGTATAAACAACGGAAGAAGATGTAGGAAGGGCAAAGTCCTCCGGCGGGGTGGGGGGAGTAAGAACACTTTACCGAAGAAACGCGGAGTTTCGCCGCCGCTCCCTCCCCTACTGTCTCCATGTTCCGGCCGCGCTGCCGGCACTGCGCATGCCGAGAGACGCCGGCCGGCCGACCGCTACGGGGAGCGGGCCTGCGGCTAACGCAGGCCGGATGGAGGAGGATGAAGAGGAGGATGAAGGCCGGGGAGCCGCGGGGAGGTCAGCGGCGTCGTCTGCCCGTTTCGTGCGGTGCCTTTATGCAGTGGGCTTCCTGGTAAGCGGCGAGGCAGGGGGCGGTGGCAGGAATCGTAGCGGGGCTTCCTCGTTTCGCTCTGGATAGAGCGACTGGGTTTTGAGATACGTCGCTTCAGCTGCGGTTTCTTTAGCGTCGGAATGCGTTTGTGATAGTGGTTTGTAGAGGCCGTATCGATCCGTCTGTGCAAGCAGTCGTGCAAGGCCGATATAAAGGTATATTTTTTACCTGGTGAATGAAATAGAATAATTCTGCCTCCTGATGTTTGTCAGAGAGCTACTTCTCTCTTCCTTGAAGCGCTTAATCTAGACTAAAAAAAGAACCCATAGCAAAACCCCAAAACCACTCCAAAAACCCTGTGCTTTCTCAAAAAAAAAACCCCACAACAACGCACACCCCCCAAAAAAAACCCACAAAACCACCACCACCAAACAAACAAAAATACCCCAACAACAACAAGAAAATGCTGAAAGAACACAGTCTGTAGACTTGAGAGGTTTGTATTCTGTAGCAATTCATGAGCCTCAGGCAAAAGTATTTAAAACTAAAAGGGGTAACTTGGAAAAATGAGTACAAAATTAGTCCGAATTTGAAGTGTGAAATGTAGGTATATTATTTTTCCTACTTCTAGGTTGGGCAGTAGAAACATTGTGGTTGTTTTGGGTCCTGGAGCAGGTATTCCAGAAAAAGTTGTAGAACAAGCTTTGCTTCTTAGCTGACTTTTGAACACTGTGTTGCTTGAACTCTGTATGTAATACTTGCTGACCTTTGATACTTGGATGGAGTGCACCCTGAAGTTAACCAAGAAGTGAGCCTCCTTTTAGAGGGTGTAGAGTATGGTGAAATAGTGTAATAGAGTTGTTGCCTGTGATACAAGCTTCCTGTAATCAAACAAATACAAAGTAGTTATCATTTGATGTAAAACATTATAGGTGAAATGAGAAATAACTACCCACCAGAGGATAGTTAAATGCTCTTGCTCTACCTATGTACCTATTACAAGTTCAGTACTGCCAGAGTATATTCTGAGACTTTCCCTTTTAATGTTACTGTCAATGACCAGCATGAGGTCATTGAACCTCTGTTCAGGTTTGCAATTGACATCAGTCAGGGGTGCAGTTTAGGAGGACCTAGACAGGCTGGATGGATGAGCTGACAAGAGCCTTATGAAACTCAGCAACTACTTGTTAAGTTCTGCACCAGAGAAGGAAGAACCCCGGCCAACTCCCCCAGCATCCTGTGACATGAACAGAGGAACGAGCAATCCTCCTTCAGTTAGCACTCATGAGGCTGCATCTAAAATACTGTGTCCAGGTCAGAGGAAATTCCCTGGAGGGCCACCACGATGGTTGACAGGGTAGAACACCCTGTGAGACAAGACAGAGAGGAGCCCAGTAGCTGCCTTTCAAGTGCCTGTGAGGAGGCTAACTGGAAGCTGGAGCCAAGGTTCTTGATGCAGTGCATACTCAGAAAGAAGGTCTTGTTTCCAGCCAAAACGTCTTGTTTCAATTTAAGGAAAACCTTTTTCACTGTGAGGACAGTCAAGTTCAGGTCGCCAGAGAAGTTGTGCAGTCTCCATCCTTGGAGGTTTTCAAGACCTTGACTAGATAAAGCCTTGAGCTGCTAGATCTGACTTCAGAGCTGGTCCTACCATGAGTAGAGAACTGGACTAGAGATCCTCTGAGGTCCCTTACAAGTGGATTATTCTGTTACTCTATGACTGCACATGTGAGTGCTTGGAATATCTTACTGAGCCCTAAAATTGTGCTATTGGAGATGTTCCTAGGTCGTGTGGCCTGTTTGCTCATGCTGATGTATTTAATAGTAGCTCTAACCTTATACATCTCAATCATCAAGAGATATTGTGAGAATGTACTCATGATGCATATTGTTACAGCTAGCCTGGCTCTGGGCGTACTATGAATGGTTGGTTTGTCAATCTCAGGCAGACACTGATAAAAGATGATCTTTGTTCCAGCAGATCTCTTCTGTAAGGTTCTGCTCTGATACAGGGCACTGTGCCGTGAGCATACAGGGAAAGAATTACTCGGTCACTGTAGTTAGCTAACAAAACATAAAAAGTCAAAAGGAATGAGTAGGAGATCCTTGTACTGTTCAGGATGGACAGTGTCCTTTGCCCTCTTACAAAAAAATTTTCACTTAGGCTATGCTTTTCTTTTTAATTGTGTTTTTGTCTTTTCACTACATTTCTTAGTTCTGCAGAAAGGCAGTCTGTAAATAGGTTTAGATCTACAGTGGCTTCTTGCCCATTGTGGTTGAGAGTTAAAATACTCTAATTTTTCCAGATATGCTCTCTCTGCACAAGTATTTTTAGGTGATTGAAATTACACGCCACTTTGAATTTCAAATACTAGTACCAAGTACTTCTCTTCTTAGATAAAGTTTAATATCTATTAAAACATTAAAGTTTAATATCTATTAAAGATTGTATCTGGAGGGGGAAAGAAAATAATTGTTTTCATAGTTTCAAGTCCTATCTGAGGCAATTTTTATCTTTCAGTTTACATATTTTTGTAACTTTGTATATACAGGATACATTGTAGAGGTTACAAAATACCACACTGACCAGGAAAGATGTCTTTTAATCTTGTATCAATAAGGAAATAAATCAACATTTAAAAAAATATTGACTGTTATTAAGCCAGGTTGCCACCATCTTTATCAAAGTGATCAGTCATGAAAACTGTCTCTGCTTTCTTTTCAGGATTTATTTGGTGTGAGCATGGTTGTTCCTTTAATGAACCTTCATATCAGATCTCTAGGAGCAAGTCATACGGTTGCTGGAATAATAGGTGAGTTGCAGTACTTTAAGATAATGTGAACTGGAATATGCCTGCTGCAAACTGGACATTGTAACAGTCCTTACTTGCTAGCAGCATAAAACAATTAATGCCAAATTCCAAGTAAAAGTGTAAGGGCAGCCACAGATGTTAGACCCAAAGACCTGTCCAACCTTGCATACTGACAGCAGCCAAAAGCAGGTGCTTGGGGAAGAGCATCCTTGGGAAGAACAAGGAATTGTTTCAGTAATGCTTGCACAGATGCTTTTCCAGCATCAAATAATTTACAGCTCTCTGACTTTGAGAGCAAGATGTGTTGTTTTTCAAGGGCTATGATTAAATATCTTGGAGGTGTCTTGGCAAAATGTTTGTCTTCTTTAAGGAATGCTTGTGAGTAAATTCTGAAGGCTTGGAATTCTGTCTTAAAAAAATGAAGCAGTAAGATAAGTTCTATGGTTCTAAAATTCTTTATATATTATGATACTATTTATGGTTTGTAATTATACACGTTTTCTTTATATTCTTTATAGCTAGTTGTGGTTAACATGAACACTGTTACTCAGTTTTTTATTTTGGATTAAATCTATAACTTTTTCATTAAATAATTCTGATTCTTTCACTTGACAGAGTAGTATTCTAAGCAGCAATTAATCAAGAATATGTTTGCATTGTAACAGTCTGCTTTGATTTTTAGCTTTAAAAGAAACTGGATTTTGAGGTATATTCTTATAAATGAAATCCTCTTCTGATTCTGATAAAGTGATTATAAATGTAAAGTTCTGTTTTGTTTAATACAACATACAATGCAATATCCTTCTATATTATATAGTTTTAAAAGCTTTCAGCATTTATTTATTTTTTGTCATTCCTCAAACTGTTTACTTGGTTATATGCTAAGCTCCACAATTAGTTTGCTCTGCTACCCCTTCCTATTCTTCTAGTAAATTGTTCCCATAATTTCCTTCATGTTTCCTCATTTAAACTTTTGTGTGGTTTTAATGAAAAAATAAATAAATTAATTAACTTTTATATTTTACTTGTTTTCTTTAGGATCTCTCTATGGGATAATGCAACTATTTTCCAGCACATTCGTGGTGAGTTCTAACACAGCATTCCCAAGTGTGTTGGTATTTTATAGATTTTAGGGGGAGAAATTATGAGGATAATAATAGTATTTCTTGACATTTTGAAAATGTTTATAGGGCTCATATAAGCATTTTTGGTTGGAGGATCCAGTTTTTAGTTTGTGTGCAAAAGGTTTGTTTTGTTGGGGTTTTTTTTAGGGAATTGCCAGATTTTTCAGAACTACACAGAATAGAGTCTTTACACAAAAATTCAAATCCAGTTTTGGTCTTAGATACATTACTGAGTACATTGTAGTATCACAGGGTTCTCTTCAGTACTGGTGCTAGTAAAACATTTCAGTGCCTGTCCAAAAAGCAGTCTCACAAGTCAGTGCTTCGTAAGCCTGTTATCTAGAGTTTGCTTGCCCTGCTTAATGAGCAGTACCTTGTCGTTTGCCATATGGCCTAAATTGATGCATTACATTTTTCAGCTTTGTTTGGATTTATTTTCTGTTAGCTTTTGATTTTTTACATCCTAATCTAGGCAAGAAAGCAAAGACTAAGCATCTCGAATGTTTGCTTTCAGTGGCAATATCTTAGTTCCTTATATTTACCCAGGAGCACGTTTAATATTACCCTAGTACCTCTTAGCTTTTAAGACTGGATTTTGAGCATTTAATGAGAAAACTTTCAGGTTTGTTATGCAGGCCACGTGGGATAATTTGCTTCTGTAATCCTGTGGCATTTTCTTTAAACTGCAAGACCATTGCCTACCTTCTTAAAAACACAGCTCCTGTTTGGAATCAAGCTGATTTATAAACATGCTACATGCAGTTTTACTGCTTGCCCTTCTCCTAACTAATTTCTACTTGGCTGATGACAAAATCTGTGTAGCTAAGGTCATGTCTTTTAGAATGCTCAACAAGTGTCTAATACATAGTGACCACTGATGGAAACAACTGTTTGGGGTTCGTTGTGATAACATTTTCAAATGGCCCCTAGTACTGACATTTCCTGGTGTTTATTGCAGGAATTTATTTTCAAAAGAGAGAATTTGTTTTTAAAAAAGCTCTGTACATGACAGTAAATGGAATCATAAGTTTCATCAGGTGCATTGCCAGCAGGGCAGAGCTCTGCTCATGAGTTCCAGATTTTGAACACTTGGGAATGTTGTGTAACAAGTGCTTGTTAAGATTTCATTGAGAGTCCTTTGATCTCTTTTTTTCAATTTAATTTTTCTCAGTTTAATTTAGAACTGTTCACTGTACATAGTTAAATGTTACAAAAAGCTAACCATAATTTCCTGCTTTGTGAAAGGGCTGCTGGAGTGATATAGTAGGAAGACAGTATTCCTTGCTTGCTTGTATTCTTCTCAGTGCACTGGGTTACTTCCTTCTTGGAATATCCACCACTGTGCTTCTGTTTGCCATTTCCAGAGTCCCTGTAGGTGAGTAAACACTTGTCATTTTGCAGTTTAAATTGCTTGCAGTCTCAGCTTGTCAGTTGCTGCTAGACAGATCACTGTATGTCGATGGCTACAGAGCAGCAAAACCCAGCAGCACTAGCTGAAACTTAGTAATGGGAAAATCTCTACAAATCAAACATATTGAAAATAATTTGCAGTGTACAGTCAACAACTGTTGCAGTTTTTATGCCACCTTGAGTGGATGTTTTGTAAGGAGTGCAGCAGTTTCTTGAAAGAGGTTATTTTAAGTTAGTCCTAACAAGTGCTCATTATATGATACCACTGCTGGAAATCCTGGCCTGAACTTGCAATGGAGAATAGAATAATATGTGCATTATTTTATTTTCTCGTGATGAAAATATCTCGTGATGAAAGTGATACTGCAAAATTTGGCTGAAGTTTTAGATAACTGCTTCAACAGAATATTTACATTGTACAAACATGTTATGTTTGCAGCACTGAAATTAAGTTTGTGCCAGAGTTTGTATCGGAGTTCTTAAAAGAGCTGAACACCTATATATTCTCACATAGAATCATAGAATGTATTGGGTTGGAAGGGACCTCCAAAGGTCATCTAGTCCAACCCCCTGCAATAAGCAGGGACATCCCTAACTAGGCCAGTCTGCTCAGAGCCTCATCAAATCTGGCCTTGAATGCCTCCAGGGATGGAGCCTCCACCACCTTCCTGGGCAACCCATTCCAGTGATCTGTCACCCTCATATTTAATAACTTTTTCCTAATATCTAAGCTAAATCTACCCTTTTCTAGTTTAAAGCCATTATCCCTTATCCTGTCACTACAAACCCTTGTGGATAGACCCTCCCCTGCTTTCTTATAGGCCCGTTTCAGGTATTGGAAGGTCTCCCCAGAGCCTCTTANAACACTGACAGATGTCGTTTGCCATATGGCCTAAATTGATGCATTACATTTTTCAGCTTTGTTTGGATTTATTTTCTGTTAGCTTTTGATTTTTTACATCCTAATCTAGGCAAGAAAGCAAAGACTAAGCATCTCGAATGTTTGCTTTCAGTGGCAATATCTTAGTTCCTTATATTTACCCAGGAGCACGTTTAATATTACCCTAGTACCTCTTAGCTTTTAAGAGTGGATTTTGAGCATTTAATGAGAAAACTTTCAGGTTTGTTATGCAGGCCACGTGGGATAATTTGCTTCTGTAATCCTGTGGCATTTTCTTTAAACTGCAAGACCATTGCCTACCTTCTTAAAAACACAGCTCCTGTTTGGAATCAAGCTGATTTATAAACATGCTACATGCAGTTTTACTGCTTGCCCTTCTCCTAACTAATTTCTACTTGGCTGATGACAAAATCTGTGTAGCTAAGGTCATGTCTTTTAGAATGCTCAACAAGTGTCTAATACATAGTGACCACTGATGGAAACAACTGTTTGGGGTTCGTTGTGATAACATTTTCAAATGGCCCCTAGTACTGACATTTCCTGGTGTTTATTGCAGGAATTTATTTTCAAAAGAGAGAATTTGTTTTTAAAAAAGCTCTGTACATGACAGTAAATGGAATCATAAGTTTCATCAGGTGCATTGCCAGCAGGGCAGAGCTCTGCTCATGAGTTCCAGATTTTGAACACTTGGGAATGTTGTGTAACAAGTGCTTGTTAAGATTTCATTGAGAGTCCTTTGATCTCTTTTTTTCAATTTAATTTTTCTCAGTTTAATTTAGAACTGTTCACTGTACATAGTTAAATGTTACAAAAAGCTAACCATAATTTCCTGCTTTGTGAAAGGGCTGCTGGAGTGATATAGTAGGAAGACAGTATTCCTTGCTTGCTTGTATTCTTCTCAGTGCACTGGGTTACTTCCTTCTTGGAATATCCACCACTGTGCTTCTGTTTGCCATTTCCAGAGTCCCTGTAGGTGAGTAAACACTTGTCATTTTGCAGTTTAAATTGCTTGCAGTCTCAGCTTGTCAGTTGCTGCTAGACAGATCACTGTATGTCGATGGCTACAGAGCAGCAAAACCCAGCAGCACTAGCTGAAACTTAGTAATGGGAAAATCTCTACAAATCAAACATATTGAAAATAATTTGCAGTGTACAGTCAACAACTGTTGCAGTTTTTATGCCACCTTGAGTGGATGTTTTGTAAGGAGTGCAGCAGTTTCTTGAAAGAGGTTATTTTAAGTTAGTCCTAACAAGTGCTCATTATATGATACCACTGCTGGAAATCCTGGCCTGAACTTGCAATGGAGAATAGAATAATATGTGCATTATTTTATTTTCTCGTGATGAAAATATCTCGTGATGAAAGTGATACTGCAAAATTTGGCTGAAGTTTTAGATAACTGCTTCAACAGAATATTTACATTGTACAAACATGTTATGTTTGCAGCACTGAAATTAAGTTTGTGCCAGAGTTTGTATCGGAGTTCTTAAAAGAGCTGAACACCTATATATTCTCACATAGAATCATAGAATGTATT
>VYZU01081004.1:25352-40923 GCA_013401355.1 Ceyx cyanopectus | reverse complement strand
GCAATGTATTTTTTCCATATGTCTTGGTTACTTTGTCATAGCAGTAACTAAAAAGTTAGATGTTACAAAAACTGAATCAGGCAACTAATTTTAATTTTGGATTTTTTAGTCCTCTCATAATGTGTGATTGAAAGTTTGTGAGCTGCTCAGTGTGGTTTATAAAACCCTGTCAAGTGCTTGCAGCTTTAGCAAAGAAAGACTTCTTAATACACAGTTTTTAATGTGAAATTACCATATTTTCAGTTAGCAAGAGAGGTCTTTTTCGGCAGCTAAAATTAACTGTTGAAAAACGTTGAAAATGTGCATGGTAATGAGTTCATTCCTGTCAAAATGAAATCATTAATATTAATTTTTACCCTCCTCTGAGTGACTCCTGCACCATTTTTCAAGTTAGAAAGAAAAGTTAACAAATTTGCAAGACCATTTCCTGCAATACAGGGTTAGCAGGTCTCCCACCACCAGCAAAAAGGCTATTTTAAGTCTTGACTTCTCCTGTTAAAGCTTCTTAATTCAGTATTTATCTTTTCCTTTCATTACTTACAGGCAAAACCATCACAATTACTATAAGCCTGTTTACTTCTATAACACATAGGATGTACAGACCTTAAGATTGACATAAGATGGTCTTCCAAAAGGCTGTTTTGTTTTGGTTTCGGTTTTTTTTTTACCAGATAAGTAGAGCAATTCATCTCAGTTCAAACTGTCCCCAAAGGACTTGTTTTCACTGAGGTCAATGGAAAAATTCCATTGATTTCAGCATGGCTGGATGAAGTCCAAAGTTCAGACATTTCCAAGAGGTCTCCAAGTACAATAAAAATATAAGAGGATTTGAAGACTCTTGATTTACTAGAAGATTTAAGTAGGTATTTCATCTATGCTGATTTAATTGCACTTAAGCATAAAGCTAAATATAAGCATGATTTTAAGTGTCTTGATTTAAAAAATCTATTCATTTTTTAAAAAATCACAAACCATACTACTGCTGCACTTACCAAGAAGTGGATGACATGGAGTCTCAGGGAAAATGGATCTTAACAATAAATAAGGCTTCATTTCTCTGTTAAAAAGTACAATATTAATTACACTGTACATCATAAAACTTTGAAAATGTGGCATTACCAATGGTATCTCCTCAATTTAAAAAGGTCCTAGTATTTTTAACTGGGTATACCTTGGTGGCTTTTGTTTTAAAGTGGGAGGAAGGGGAAATAATCAACTCTTATCCTCGTTTAATGCTAACTAAATATTCCTTAGCTACTGAAGTGACTTAATGACATAAGTATGTGGTCTTATCAAAGTCCCATTATTGTTCTGACAGTATCTCATTTGTATGCAAATCCACTTGTATGTAACTTATGCTTTGGCAAACGGTGCTAGTGTGCCAGCGAGCATCATTTTAATTATATGCATGTCTCTGTGTAGTATATTTGTTACTGCACAGGAACACTATGCTGCTGTAACAACTACTGTACCTTGTATCATGCTTATGAGCAGTGGTGCAGCTCATCCTGCAATTTTTATCATGAATGATAGATGTGATCTGTCAGTCACTGTAACTCAGGGATAATCACAATACATAAGGCATCCTTTTAAATAAAATATGGGGCACTTTTTTTTGTGATTTCCTGTCCTTTCCATAATGATGCCCACTGGATATCTGTACAGTTGGCACCTTACCTTCTCTTACATTGCATATTCTTGATGGTTAAGAAAAACTAATCCTGTTAGACACAAACTGAAGGAGATGCCACCATGCACATGTGTAGCAGAGGACAGCTTCTGCTGAGTAAATGCAGGCTGGCGTCAGAAGAAACTGGTGTCAGTAGGTGTACAGAGGGGAAGAAAAGGGGGTATCTATGTATACCCAAGAGTGGGTGTCTACATAAAACCAAGGTGACTCTGCTAGGTGATTTCCATGTCCCCTTTCTGATACCATTGAGAAGGGCTTCCCAGGAGATGTAGCCCCTCACCATGTTTCTGCAGGATAGGGGACACAATCCCTCTCCTTGAGGCTGTATAGGCAAAGCCATCCTTCTCTGTGCTTCATCCAGTTTGCAAGATAAAGCTAACTCTGCTTCATGTCATGAAGCCAGCTCAATCACATGTGTTACAATCCATGCTAAGGAAACACTCTGCAGGGTTGAATGTTGACAGAGTTGGAAAAGTGACATAAGAACCACATGATTTCAGAGAAAAAAAAAAAAGAAAAAAAAAAAAGGCTGTATCAATGTCCCACCTTCAAACCAGGAAAGTGAATCTTCCAGAAAAAAGGAAAGTTGAATCTATCAGGAGAATCATAATGATGCAAAATCAGTCAGCAGAAATACAGAGGCATAAAGTGCAACATCCTCCTCCAAATGTAGCCTCAGCTTAAATGATTAAATATATGTGGATGTGACTCTACAGCACATCTCCATGTGATGCTGCCATTTCATCTATTTAGGAAGACAGGACGGGAGGAGATGTCCAGGTCATTATGTCCAGCGCTCTGCAATTGCCTACATCCCTGTGTATGCTTATGTACAACCTTGTTCATGGGAAGCATAAAATCTGTACACCTACAAAGTTACTTGCATCAAGAGAATAATTTTCTGGCAGCTGGGAAAGAGAAGCTCTAGTCAAAGAAGACAACACAACTTCTGCAATTACTAATAAACTTGACAAATTGATTTATGGCTGTTATTCTTGCTGTGATCTGTTGACAGATTGTTCTTTATGCAAAAATTACCAAGTTTTAAATCTGTATCATATGGCCTCTAATTCAGCTGACAATATGTTGCCAATTAAATTCCGCTTAAGCTATCATCAACTAGCGAACCACAGCCTGTGTGAAAGAGACTGACAGTCAGATAGCCAGTAAAATCATTTTTGCCATGACTCTGGAGGCTTGCCTATAAAGGAAGGACATTAAATAACTATACAAAAGATAAAAAGAGCTTGAGTTTTTTGTTGTTGTGTTTTGTTTTATTGTGTTTGGTGGGGTTTTTTTTTTGTAAAAAGGAAACTGATGATGGTTTTGCATTCAGTATATCTCCTGCTAGAGAACTCGAGACTGGATTCCTGGCCTTGGCATCCCCTACTCTTCCTATGTGAGGGAAGAGTGGCACAGCAGGGTAAATTGTTACAGTATTAATGAAACTTCATTATTTTCCCTTTTGTTTGATCTGAAATTACTCTTTGGCTTGATTTTCTCCCTTGCCCTTCAGTATTGTTGTTTTCATTTGTAGGGAGAGGATGCATTTACCACCAGGCACAAGAGTCACTATTATGGGGAAAAAAAAGGTGTTTCTAAATGAGTTTCACTTCCCCAGGTAATTTTCTTCTTCACTAAAGTGACAAAATGGCCCAGCACACAGAGTGACATTGGACATCATAAAGAAGAATACAGGTCCTCTCTCCATATACTGACCCTGCCAGCACATGGTGTTGAGCCAGGCATGATGCTGTCTTTTCCAAATTCACATGATCAACCTCAGCCAGAAAAAATAAATTTTAAATGGTGCAATGAGATAAAAACTGCTATTCATCAAGGACTGTGAGAACTAAAAAAAAAGAAACAACATGCTTTTCTGAGCAGCCATTAGCTGAGTTTGTTCCAGGAGAGGTGACAACTTCCTCCGAGCTGGAGCTCTGTGGCATGAAGTGGGCTGTTGTTGGTTTAGGTGGTGGAGGTGGGCTGATTCACTTTCTTGGCTTAAATGTAGTAGTTCCAAAGCACAGAATTTAAACAGTGCAGTGGGAGCTTGTCTGTAAATGCTGCATTGTAGGGAGCTTCCTGCTGTGAGTTTTATCTGCCTCCTTATCTCAGCTTTAATGTTGTGGTTGTGTATTAAGTGAATGTGTGCTCCAGAGAATGGGTAGTAATCTTTGTTTAGGAAATAAGAGCCTATCACTATCAACCCTAGTGAATTGAAAATTTACTCCTTTTTTCCCACTATATCATCATTGCAGTCATTATTTACTTAACAGCTTTTTAATGCTTTACTGTCTGTACTGATGACTGTCGTGTCCTAGGCAGGGACTAAGATTTGGGATCTCGTCGTGAGGTGTCTCTAATGAATGCTTGAACTCCCTTTCCTTTCTGTACATTGCAGCACATTATAAGACAAAAAAAAAACCCCACTGAGAAGAACTAAAATCATAACACTTCCAAAAATACAAACATCCTTCTTAGCAAAGATTACAGTGTAAATCAGGGATCTATTATTACTGTCAGTCTAATAATTTTAAAAGAATTTACACATTATAAGAGCCATCCTCTAAGGATGACAAATTAGGCATAAGAGTTAGAAGAGAACATAAATAAGAAGGCATTTGGGGTAAATCCTCTTCTTCCTCTGTAACCATGCAAATAAACACTTTAGGGGATATATATGTCCCTGCTTACCTGATAGGCAGTCCCAGAGAGGCTCTTAGAGATCACATCAAGTCCCTTGTCCCAGTTCTTCTCCACCGAAAGGAAGGAGGGGAGGAGCAAAGACTTCTGTCCTCACCTTGCATCGTGACTCTGTGATCTGGAATGTGAGGAATCAAGCTGCCATCCTACAGCTTTCCTTCATGGAGTGTCACTGTGCCGCTCCACAGGTGGCTGTGATAGAAACACAGGGTAGAACAGTCTACTCTTCCCTTTCAGAAAATTAATACAAAGGTTCCATGTAAAACTAGATCTAGGTATCTGTAATGTCTCTATGCTTTTCCATGAGGCCTTCATCAGCTCCTATCTGTACAAGAAGCGCAGGAATATTCTGGTGCAACTGTCAGCACTGTCAGAATGCCATTTTTTGGCCTGGGTTTTTTTTTTTTTCAGTCTTCAGGTGGTGCTGGAGTAAAAGGCAGTCCTGCAACAACAGGCGAAGCCCTTGCTGAGGGCTCTGCTACAGTGCATTTGTCAGTGCTTTCTGCTGCTCTGCCATCTCGTTCACATTTCTTTCAGCTTCTTTTATAGCTTGCCCTGCAGACCATGTGGGAACACAGATCATTTCTGCTGAAGACAGTCATGAGAGATGTCACACCAGGAACAAGGATAGCTTTGTCTTCTCCATTTGTTCTTTACGAAGGTAACACTGCAATAGTCCTGTGAGCCTCAGGTATCTGCAACCTGACCAAGCAGGTGAAAGAGTGGTTTTTCATAAGCTGGACTGATTGTGATCAGTATTACAATTTATTTTGAATACTCAGGAATACAAGGTTGCCATCATTCACTGTGATTACAGAGAAGTGACATAAACCCACCAAAACTTCATTAATATCTTGCTGTCTTACGCAGAAGCTTTTTTCCCTCTATGTTTGATTTTTCAGATGAAGCTAGATTTGTTCACAGGCTCAGTGATTCTGAATGCATACATTAGCCATAAAGAACAGCAGGCTGCATAGTATTTTGCAGGATTTCCCTTCGAGCTCTACCAACAAACAACAGAGATAACCACTGCCTCACAAATTTCCATAGTCTGTTCCTTTCTGGGCCCAGTCCAACTTTCACTCAAGCTCTTTGGGAAATTTCCACTGATTTTCATGGACTTTGGACTAGTCCCTTTGAATAGAAAGAAATTAATTTGTACTAGAAATGGATATCTACCTAGTGGCAGCTGCATGTCCATATAGGAAGGATATAGGGAAAACAGAATATACACCATCTACAATGGTGTCACCATCTTGTCACCAGCCTAGTATTCCTGTTACATTTCCTAATTTATGCACTGATTTAACATTACAGTGGGTCGATCTCATTGAAGCAAATTTATATGCAGGAGCACTATTTTAATCTTAGACTTAAAATATTTTTAATTAATAATAGCTTCCTTTTCCAGTCTGTCAACATATCTCCACCTCTTGGCTTTTTAAGAATTAAAGTAAATATAGAAATAAAAATATTAAATTATTACCAGACAACCAGAACAAAGAAAACATCAGAATTCTCGAGCATAGAGATAAAAAAAATGGTCTAGACTTTTCAACTCTGTCTCATCTACTCAACACAACTATACCTGGTTCCATCTTATTTAAGGCTTGCTAATTTAATGAAATATTGAAATGAAATAATGAAAATAATATGAGACCATCTCATCCTTTATTCCCTTAGTCTCCCAGGTGCAAAGTTTCTTTCCGAACCCACAACTACTAACAAATATCACCTTCACTACTTTGCCTGTGGCATTTATCCTGCTACTACTATAATTTTTCTTCCTCTTTGCTGGAGACAGCTGCATTATGTGGGAAGCTCTTCTACAGCATGGTAGGACATTATCAAAAAACTTATTGCTGATGCTAATGGAGTTGCCGTAGCTGCTGACAGAGAACATAGGCTTTACCAGATTCAGATGACCCCCTCTTTTGGGAGCAAGGAGTGTGGCATTCTGGAGGACAGGGCTCAGCCACCTCCTTACTGTAGGAGAGCGAGACATGTATGGGCTATTTCACTGCCCTTGGCTCTTAAGGGAAAGGGAGCATGTCTACCCTTACCTCAACAAAAAAAGTTCTAGACAGAAACCACCATGCCAGGTTAAAATTTCCCTACCACTATGCCTTTTGGATGTTTAGAGTTTTTAAATATTACTTGGATTTAAAAAAATGACATGCATTTTTCTTTTTCTAAGGATATACTCATTTAATAGTTAACTTGACAAGGGGCTAGTAGAAGCATCCTGAATTACAATTTAATGTTTAAACTTCCAGTTGCTTAGAGCTTAAAAAAAAAAAAGTGTCTTAAACCAAACAGTCTCAGTGGGGTGATGCATGGGCAAAATGTAAAACGACACATAATGAAACAAAGTAATTGTATTTGCAAACGTGTTCGAAAGGCTGGTACAGAACGTAACAATCAAGCTGAAGCAGACTGGAATTTCTCCCGGTATTCTTTTGTAGAATTATGTGACCCAAGAAAGAAAACATTAAGATGTTCTGATTTCACCCTATAGGACAGAGAATTATGCTTCGGTTAATGCTTACCATAATTCTATCTACTTGGCTCAGACAGTTATATTTTTATGAATCTTACGTTACTTTCTGTCACCCTCTAGGCAACAATATAGAGTTATTACAGTATAAAGGAAAACGCTTCCTGTTGGGCTTATACTCAAGTCTTAACCAACTGGAAGCTCTTAATAAAAGGGTAAATATTTTAAGGAATAAACAGATAGAGTGAATCAAAAGGAATATTGGCTTTAGGGATGCTGAGGTTGATGGCGCAGCCTGGTGAAACACAAAAGACTCCAAGGTAAAGCGGACGTGCTCAGCTACATCAGAAATCTGAGGGAGCTAGAATTTTGTTAAGTGAATTTAGTGCTCATTAAGGGATTTGTACTGTCAGCATTATAAAGCAAAGTCCTCTTGTGCCCTCAGAATTGGAACAGCACAGTGCAGCAATATTAATTCCGCAGCCGTTCCCTTCTTGGCCTCTCCAATAAAATTATTACCCAGGGACCCAATTGTTCGGCACTGCTCGGCAAGTGCCTCCTTGTGAGGAATTGAGCTGAGATCACCAGCTCTTTTAACATGGCACAGGGATTGCAGCACCCTGTGCCATACAGGGCTTGAAACACAGGCAACTTCCACCTTTAGTTTAAAGGAAAATAGTGTGAATTACTCTTGTTGATTTCAAGCTGGCTGGTGCTTTACCTCTCCCTGAAATACCCACACAGATTGTTTCCTTCTGCTTTACATCAATCTCCCTGAATTGTCAGACCAGTTATTTTTGACTAGAAGTTTATTTTGCACAGCATATGAAATAGAGATCCACAAATACTAGCCAGACTTGGGCAAAAATACCAGTGTGTAGGTTTTCAAACCAGTTATGTGGAGCACAGATCTAGTTGTACTGAAAACACTGAGAGGTTGAAAAAAACTGTACTTGCTCTCTCTGTGCATCTTTCTCCTGTAGCTGAAAGCCAGCTAGATAGAGCTTTCATTCTACTGGAAGCTCTTCAATGAGTACACATGTGTATTCAAAACCTTTTCCCTATGGCCCCATGTGGTTTTTTAAGCCCAGATATTAAGCCTCGCTCAGCATTACCTTATCCTTTTGTCCAGACATCATTCAAAGGTACAGCTGACTTTCTAAATTACATCATATGTAAGTATATTTGTTCTTCCTTTTCTGCAGATATAGTTTAATTATCTTTTACAATTTGCAGGGGTGCACACTTGTAATTTTTTAATATATTTAACCTCTTTTCAAAAGATCCTTTGAATTTCTCTAAGGTCCATGCCCTTTAACTTTTATACACAATATTTTGTACATAAAGAAAACCACTAAGACATCCAGAAATATTGCTTAAAACACCTTACTGCCTTTCCAAAAGCCCTCTTTTTATCTCATGAAATGAAATATTCCCCTGAACAAAACTACCAGTAGCCCAGAAATAAGGGCTTCAGCTAGACACATTTACTGGACTTTGCTGAACATGCAGTTCATTGAATATTAAAAAAAAACAAGGGAAGATTGGATGGGCTGCCCTGGACCCAAACAGTGATCCTGCAAGCCCAGATACCAACCCACACCCACAACAGCCTGAAAAAGAGAGAGGAAACATTTCCCAATGGCAGTGATGGACTGACTTGCACCCATGACAAGTCCTTTGTCACCTTCTGAGGTCTTATCAATTGATGAAAGGATTCTACCCCCTCAACAGGGTGGGTTTTTTCCAGTGCCTGTTATTGCTGAATAGTTGTCTTGTCACCCAGGAAGATCATCACCATTATGTCTTGTTCTTCACTATTGGATTTCCCTTTCTAGAAGTAACCCCCCTTGGAAGTCCAAATCCACACCTGCCAGATGATGATGTTGGACTATTTCCTTGACTCCAGACCTTTGTCATGCAAACAAAGGCAAGGAAGGGAAAGGACCTGCCTTCCATGCTAAGCACCTTTACTTAGGCTTGAAGAAGTAGGTTCTGAGGGCTTATATTCAAGCCAGGTTGTGGTGGCAGCCCTCATTCCCAGGTTGGGTGACCTGCTTGGGACAGCCCATTTTAAACACCAGAGGAGGTGACCTGGGGAATACATTGGACAACAACAGGCCAGCACAGGGATGTCGTGTTTTCTGTACCCCCCCACCTCATGGCCCTCAGCAGGTCCTGGCTGCTGGTACCTAACCCCATCTCAAAGCAGAACCAGCCATCCCCAGAAAGCACACACAAGCCCCTGTGGTTGTCCAGCAAGGACCACCTGCCTCTCTTACAAACCTCTTTTGGTTTGTAAATGTGATTACCCCAAAAAACTACACACACACACACACACATATACATATACATACATATATATATTATATATATGATTATATAATATATATAATCATAATCTTTCCCAGATGTCTTGGGCTGGCTTTGCTCGGGGCTTGCCCATGCAGTGCCAAGATGGGGAACGTGCACAGCACAACCCCTGCCTGCCTCCTCACCATGCAGGGGGCAGGCAGGGATTTAGTCAGGGACTGTGCTGTGCACCACTGCCTTTGTCTCCAGCTTGTCTGTGCCTGGTCGGCAGAAGCAGCCAGGCAGCAACCTTGGTCACGCGGAGGTTTTCTTTAGGGAGATGCTGCTGCTTTAAGAGATACTTTGCAAGGATGCAACCTTAAAACTGGTGCAAGCACCAAGAATTATAATTATGGCATTTATTAAACCTGTTTACAAGGCAGAAATGTAAGCTAAAGGAAATAAGTGGTAATCAACCAAATATGACATTGCTCACAAATTCAGAAATCTTTGGAGGAAACATGGAGAGGTTAAAAAGCTTTATCTTTCAGGTCCAGGGGGCATCATGTGCTTCTGGCAGTGGTGGCCAGTTTGGGTCTCTCTCCGCTGCTCCCTTGGCCACTTTGTGAGATGGACCCTGACATCTGTTGGGGGGTGACTGGCAGGCATAAGGAGCTGTCACTGGGGATGCCCTCTTCACTGCCCCCCCATGCCCCCCATGTCTGACCCCAACCTGCAGACCCCTCACTGCACTCTGCTTTGGAGGATGGTGTGTATCTGCCGTGCTCATTGCCAGCAGGTCATGCCCTCTCCATCACTGAGAAACCCAGTGTCCAGGAAAAGGTCTTTGTTCAACCCAGACCCCAGGGAAAGCCCACTCATAGCATTGGGTTCAATCCTTTTGTTTCCAGGTTAAAAACTTGACCTTCCCCTCCCCTGAGCCCGAAAAGGCCCTTGTAGCATTTCTGTTCAGCAATTACATTTTCTTTTTAAATCTTTCTTTGGGTCTCAGGTGACAAAAGGGCTTTCATAATCTAAATAGATCTCAAAGCTTTTTGTGTGTGGGGGAAAAAAATATAGGAAAGAAAAAACAAGCGGAAAAAAAAATCTGTGTCTAATTGGCATAATTCCTTCAGCTCTGGCTCATAATTTAAGATGGATCAATTCTGCAGCTGACATGATAGATGTTGTCATCAATACTTGGAAGCAGCAATTTATGTTTCTTCGTTCGGGGACACAGTCATTCACCTATCTCTGTGGGGGTCCAATGTGTGAATCAAGAGCAATATGGGACCAGTAGGCTAAGACTTGACTTAGACTTCCAGCCATGCAACTTATTAAAATAATAAATATTTTCATTAGGTGGAGAATTCATTATAGTTTTCTGCTTTAGCTATTGTTAACTAATAATTTGGATTAATTACCAAGTTAAATCATTAAAAATTAAATCCATATATTTTGTTTCTTTAAAAGAGCGATAGTTTGCAACCATTTGTGTATTTTGCATGTTAAGTGGGAGGGCGATGAAATATGTTGTGTTAACTTAACTTTGACAGCATCTGTATCCATGCCATATTATGCTCTGGTCTTATCAAATCTCAGAAGCTACAGTGTATAAATAGACTCTGATGATATTTACAGGAGAAAAATCATTCACAATATTTTTGGCATCTTCCGTAGTGACTAGAGAAGAACCACCTAACAAATATAACATCTAATAGTGCAATAAAAGGGTATATAAGATCATAGAATCAAGGAGCACTTATACATGCTGAGTCAGAGTTAGGTTAGGCATACATTAGCCATCGGACACAAATACAACTTTCATCCTAAGGAATTTCAAAGCAGATTGCAAGTTTAGATGAATATGGAAACCAGTGTAGAGCTCATTTCGCTCTCTTCTGAAGTAACACCAGCCATTGTGCTGGAACTCAGCAATGAATTAATGAAATATTATCAGGTTGAAGACATACAGACATAGGAAGAAAGTAAAGCTGTTTAGAGAGTAAAATTATTTACAAGTATACATCTTATGATGTATAAGATTATGTATACAACTTATTATGGGCTGTGTAACTGTTTAAACTGCAAGTTACTGAACTCAGTATGGGAAACTGGATAGACTGTGACATACAGGTGGCTAGACTAGAAAATCCAGTGGGTTTGCCTTGCTGTAAACTATGAGGTTATGAAAAAAACCTACATTTAAAACTCTTTACCCTTAAGCATATAAGTATCTAATTATAACGGAACACTGTATTGAAAATTAAATAGAAAACTTATTATATATTATCAGTACACTACCTTAGACACCCCTGGACAAATAAAACACATCCTAAAGCACCGAGGGACTGATTCTGCAACACCAATTCTAATTAAGGATCCTCTGGTCCTGTGGAGCCAGTGCCAAGCAGAAGTAGAAACTACTCAGTATGGTGATGAGTTACTGAAGCAAGACTAATAATGCTTCTTGTCTTTTTCATCCTTTAGAAGAGATTTGTGCCTGGGCTTTCTGTAGACACTCACTGAGGAACTGTATACATTCTGTTCCAGCTGATACAAGAGCTCAGCGCAGCTGACGGAGGTACTCTGGGAGAACTGCCTTGAACTGAGCACTAAAAGTGCATCACACCCCAAAAACAGTGTGACTGCACTTGGTAGCCCTCCCCTGGAGCAATGTAGCAACCTGCCCTCTGAAGGAAGTGCTGACGGATTAGTCTGTTCAAACAAGAGCAGGTGTGGATTTCCTGGAGAGAAGTGGTAAGATTTAACAGCCTTCATTTTGTCCCCAAAACCACAAGGTGCAACATGAACAGTCTAATCCTGGACCACTCTGCATATACTTGTGCAGCTGCCCGGCTGAGAAACTACTGAAATCTACAGGCAAAAAAAAACCTCAGAAAAAAGGGCCCAACCATGACTGACCACCCCTGCACTGGTGTATCAAATGTGGGGTAAGGTGCAGAAAATCACATACTTGAGACACACTGTACAGGTGCTAAGAAATTTCTGACAGTGGCCACATCCAGAACTCCTCTCCTGGCCTTTGAGAGCATTCAGCTAAGGTCTTGAAAAATTGCTGGGAATTCATTTCTTGCTGGGTATACGTTTTAAAGGTAGTTTAGATACTATGATGATATTTTGTGTAGAGGATGTTGACTAAGAATGTAGTATTTCTCACCTCCCCCTTATTTTATGTGGCATTAACATTATCTTTACTCTTTCTCAGGCAGTTGCTATGCCACGCTCAAGACACAGAGTCTGAGAAGTGGGAAATGTCAATTTTTAAGATGATGTTCAGCTTTCCTGTAACATGCATTCTTTATGTAATGGATTTGAATTACATATTGTTCCTAGGCCTTCATCTCTTCTTAGAAAGTCTGCTTGGCTGGGCACAGTTGCTTGTTTATTCTTAATGAAGAGTTGTTAACAGAGTCAAGAGCACAATGAGAGGGCAAGTAATGTCTACATGAATCTTTAAATATATGTGTACAACGAGTGGAATTAGATAGCAAATGGCATATTTTTATTTTTATAACACCATGCTTTCCTAAAGAGGCAGGCTTCACTCTCTACAGGAGCTGAAAATGTGTTGACAAGTCACTCAGCAAGGGATGACAGGGAAGAACCAGTGTCTGTGGGATAGCCTTGGGTTGCAACAGGCAGAGTCGTAGGAGTTCCTTCAAGCACAGGCCTGAACTCCTGTTAAACAGTCCACATGAATTTACTGTACATTACCATTGCAATCAAACCACACTTTGTGATATATGGGACATGTTTAAGTAAGAAAGCAGCAGGTGATGTTACTTCTGGATGGCTGACAAGCAGAAAGGATTTGAGCAAGTGAGGCCACGGAGCACAGAGGATGCTGCAGCCACAGGGACTGACCACTGCCTTACGCTGAGGAGTAAGCAGAGGAGCACAGCAAGACCACAAACCTGCCCAGCTGGGCACATGGCAGAGAAAGCAAAACCAGGAGTGGAAGGTTAACCTGTAGGTGAGGTCTCATATGCAAGGAGTTTCAAAAATGCCATCAAGGCCCAAGGAAAGAAAAAAGAGGAAATTTCCAGCATTTGGCAGTTAACCAAAGCAGTTGAGAGTTTCAATTGACATTAATTTCAATGCAATTAGTCTTGATGTTCTCTGCTCCGCATGAGAAGAGAATCATGGCCATGATGGGAAAGAATAGCACAATAATAATATACATGCAAGAAATGTTAACAACAAAAAAAAATCATCTTGTATGTTAAAACATATTAAAAACATAAAACATACTGCCTATGTTGTTATCATTATGTATTTGTATTACTGTTTGAAATTTAATTCACTCAGTGCTATTCAGACTGTTTGTTTCCTTTTTTTTCTGTTGATCTCAGTTTGAAAGATGAATTTGGCTTACAGAATTTCACTTCTGAATTTCCACGTGTTTGTGAGCTGGCACTTGCAAGCATCTCAGTCCATCTCACAGCCAGTGCTGAGGTAAAGGGGGCCTACCTGTAGTGATTTAGTCCCTAAAGACAGCCGAAGCCTCCCCTGCCGTACACACCATTTCAAGGGTGATTTAAACACTTCTACAAATCACTGTGTAAGCTGGGACTTAGGGAGAGAACCAGAGCTGTGTGCTGCAGTGTGGGTTGCAAAATCTCCCCTTAAAATAAGAAGAGTGAGGCAGCACAGGCTGTGGCTTGTCATGGTCAGTGTAAATATGCTGCCCTTCACTCCTTCACACGAGTAATATATTTGTTGAGAATGTTACCTGCTTTGTAGACTCAACCTGCAGTCACACTGAGCTTTAGCCCAGATGACAGAAAGCCACAGTAGTTTTGCGAGTAGTTTTATGTTCATATTGGACCACACCTGGCAGCTGAACTGGCCTGATTGGTTTTCATTTTCATTTGCTCTGGTTAGACAGGGCATTCTGCAAGCTATTCCGGACCGGGACATGTCCTTCTCCATCCCGCTGGGGAAGGTGAAGAGACAGACCTGGCAGGATCCAGCTCCTGGGGGTGACTCCAGCCTGAAGATGTGCCACATCCACCGGGTCGGGGGACTTCTGGCAGTAGGAGGCAGCACCACCTTGGCTGTGCAAGGGAACAGAAGCAGCTCTGGAGTGGCTCGGGATTTTCAGATGACTTGCCGAAAGCCGTGTACAAACGTACAGATTTTCAAACCTTTCCCTTGGAGTATGCCTAAGATGCAGCCAAAGGTGGGGGTGCAGCCTGTGCAGGGTTACCAGCCCTAAATGAAATCGAACTAAGGAACGAGTACACACAGCCAGAAAACCAGTCCTGAAGCCTGCATAAATACTTGAGCCTGTGCCCTGCTCTGGGCTGCCAGGGCTACACTTAGGCTGGGGTGCCAGTATCCAGCTGCAGGCTGGCTTGGGTTGGTCTCCAAGAGCAGGGATCTCCCAGTGTGGGATCGCTCTGTGGATATTCACATTGGCACTGTCACATGAACCATCCTCTCTTTTCTCCACGGATTTTGCACATTTCTTCTCCTGTCTGTGATGACATGGCACTTCTCTGGCAGCTATTTGCTGCTTAGCTGAAAAACCCAATATTCAGGAAAGTATTTAATATGTTAACCTTTCTTACTTAATGTGATTCAGCAACTACGAATCAGGAGAGCCTGCCTCCCCTGGCAAGCCAGATATCACAGCCAGCACTTCAATTGGACTGGACAGTGTGAGGGGTCTTACTCTCTTTGGGTGGCAAACACCGGCAAGCATCGATGACTGGTATTTTTATTTTTATCCAGAAGTCAGTCATTTGCTTCAGGCGTACCAGGGATCTTCAACGTGCTGTGCGGACCTGAGTAGACCTACATGTAGCTGGAGTCTGCAGGAGTTCTGATTTGCACAGGTGCAGCTCATTACACATCTGAGGAGGGATCGGGGCAAAACCCCATTGACCCAACGGCAGACCCTGAGGTGCTGTGAGGCCGCCGGCCCCGCGGGCAGGGAGGGTCCGTGCTTGGCATCCCGGGCTGCTGTGGGACCGGAGCCACGGCCCATCCCGCAATAAATCTGTCCCAATTTCTCCCCAGCATTGTCTTCCTGCTGGCGTATCACAACGCTTGAGCAGCTGGCCAGCCGGTGTCCCAAGGCCTACCCGAGGGTCCCACAGGGCCGAGGGGCAGGGATCACGCGTGTGTATGTGAAGGGGGGAGGAAGAGGGGGGAAAATCAACCCCGAAGCCAACTCGGGCCTGGCAAAGCTCTCAGGGTGCAAGTTCTCACCAACTCTCCCCGTGCGGTGGGCTGGGCCCGCCCCCTTCCCCGCACCGGGCGGGGGTTTCGCGGGCGCTGCGCGGGAGCTGCGCGGGCGCAGCTTGCGCGGGGCGGGCGCCGCCTCGGCCGCGCTCCCGGCGCGCAGAGGGGAGGGA
>VYZU01081004.1:0-21306 GCA_013401355.1 Ceyx cyanopectus | reverse complement strand
TTTTTTTTTTGTTTTTTTTTTTTTTTTGGTTTTTTTTTTGTTTTCTGGGATTTTGTTTTTGTTTTCTGTTAAACAAAAGCAGGAGAAATAATACTTTCCCATATTTAAGTGCTTTTCACTTTCACCTTGAATGAAGACAAACTTTGGAGGAATTTTCTTTTTCAGCAAAAACGTGTTGTTCATTACTCTGTTCTGCAATCCAGCTATTGGAGTAAAGATTGAATTTGAAAAGCTAACAATGTAACACTTGAAAGCTGGGGCTTTAGGCTGTGTCTGGCAATTGCTTCTTTTCATAACCTTTTTAACATACTCTTCCTCTGTTGTGGAGCCATTTTCAAATAACCGTGGTTACTAGAATGTATGGGTCCAAAGAGACATCACCCATTTCCCAGCTAAATTACCTGCTTAAAAATGTCCATATTTGCATTACAAGCGGTGTGGTTTCATAGATCTTGCTGTTTGTTTGCCTCTGTCGTTGTTGTAGTTTAGGGGGGTAGGTTCAGCAAAAAAGCTTCAAGTGGCACATTAAAAGCTGATGGAGAGTGGCAGGCCTGAATTTGTGGCTAAACTCTCACCACTCTCTAGGGGTTGAAGCCACAAATTGTACAGAGCAGTGCCTAGCAAGGGGCTCACCACTACTTTAAGCAGCACTCACTGGCTGAGCAGGGAGGGTTGCAGGTGTTCGCTGTTGCATCTTTGCGTCCTTTTGGGGTATCAAGTTTTGCTGACTGACTGTGGCTTGGGACTATCTGAGATCAGAGGCTGGATGTTTCTCATGAAGCAGCTGTTTTGGCAAATGGTTTAGAAGAGTAATTTTACAAAGTCGTATGAGCAATATTAAATAAAAACTTACTTCTACTTAGTGAACGCTTCCACAGGCCCTGTCGTGAAGATCTGTGGTGCCTTGATGCTGCTGCAAAGGGCCCTGGGTCAGTCCCCCATTGCAGGCAGGGTATGTGTCTTGTGCTGCCCTTCTGCCATCCTGCCTGCTCACTGATGGACATTCTCAACAAACATATTTTGGATGCTGTCCTTAACTGACCAAAACAAAGCCGATATATTAATTTTAAGCTCTGAAGGCTTGTCACCATGCCTTCAAAGGAGTGCAGTTGTTGCCAAAAAGGGAAATAAAATATACCACACAGATAGGAAGTACTTCATGGCAAAGAGCAACACTTAAAGAGACTTAATTTTCTCTACAGTGAGAATGAATGTTGTCCTTTATACTTTTGAATGTAGTCATAACGGCAATTTGCGCACTTAATTTATGACTAAAAATCCACTTTTTTTTCAGCATTTGGAGAACATTTTGCTAAAAAGTGCAGTAATTAAATAACGCACTATTCTAAAGTGCCTTTTTTTTTTTTAATCTGGTTTGTTCTTGGAAAATCAAAATTGGGTTTCCAGATGAACAGCACCATGGTAATCAATTCCCACTGATTGTTACTTTTATGCTATTAATGAATTTTATTTCCAGTTAATACACGCTATGTCTTTCAATTTTCTGTAGCATAGGAAATGTAAAATATGTTGTGGCTATAAGACAATATTTAACTAGTTAAACTGAAATGGGAGAATATTGTAAGCTGTTTTCTACTAAAAAGGATTTTTTCCATGTTTTATTGATGCCAATAACACTTTTGCTTCCCAGAAAACTACTATAATTTCAATAGTGAAAGCTGAGTGCAAACTCGAACAGAAATTTTAAGAAAACATATTAATCTGTGGCATAAACAAAACTTGTGCCCATTTGGTAAGTTTTTTCTGGAACATTTTGGGATGATCACCCTAACTTAAGACATCTTTACTACTGACTAACACAGTTATCCCAAACACATTACACTAATGACTTGGAATTGTCATTAGAATCCAAGATTGTGGAGTTTCCAGTGTCTTACATCTTTATATTGATGTACTGAAGCATGTCCAGAGAAGGGCAACAAAGCTGGGGAAGGGCCTAGAGCACAAGTCTTATGAGGAGCAACTGAGGGACCTGGGGTTGTTTAGCCTGGAGAAAAGGAGGCTTAGGAGAGACCTTTTATCTCTCTACAGCTACCTGAAAGGAGGTTAAGGCAAGGTGGGGGTTGGTCTGTTCTCCCAAGTGGCAAAAAAAGGACAAGAGGAAATAACCTCAAGCTGCACCAGGGAAGGTTTAGGTTGAACAGTGGGAAAAATTCCTTCACTGCAAGGGTTGTAAAGCTCTGAAATAGTCTGCCCAGTGGTGGAGTCACCATCCCTAGAGGTATTTAAAAGATGTGTAAATGTGATGCTTAAGGACATGGCTCAGTTCTGACCTGGCAGTGCAGGGTTAATGGTTGGACTTGATCTTGAAGGCCTCTTCCAACCAGAATGATTCTGTGATTCTTTTTATTTTCTTTTTTTTTTATACTAGAGAAAAAACTCAGAGGTATTTTATATTCCTTTTGTACAACAGAAAACGTACTATATATGACAGAAAGCAGCAAATGAGCAGACTGAAGGACAATTGAGTGCCAGAACTACTTCTGCATTACAGGCAATATTCATGTTGTTATTTGGGTTTGGTTGTTTTTTTGGTTGGTTTTTTTTTGTTGTTGTTGTTTTGGTTTTTTTTGTGTGTTATTTTATATATGTTATTAAGCTGGCTAATACTCAAGCACTGTTTCCTCCAGGCTCAAGATCAGTGCATCCCAAAGAGCAGGAAATGAAGTAAGAGAGGAAGGCCAATGTCACCTAATCTTCAAAAAGGGAGGACCCGGGTAACATTAGCCTGACGTCCATCCCTGGGAAGGTGATGGAACAGCTTGTCCTTGCCACCATCTCTAGGCATGTGGAGGAAAGGAGGCTTATCACAAGCAGTCAACATGGATTCCATAAAAGGAAGTCATGCTGACTAACCTGATAGCCTTTTATGATCACACAAGTAGTTGGATAGATGAGGGGAAAGCTGTGGATGTGGTACTTCTTGACTTCTGCAACGCTTTCAATACTGTCTCCCATGGGATCCTCACAGCCAAGCGTAAGAAGTACGGATTGGGCAATTGTGCAGTGAGGTGGATTGAGAACTGGCTGAAGAACAGATCTCAGAGTTGTGGTCAGTGGAGCATAGTCTGTCTGGAGGCCTGTGACTAGTGAAGTCCCCCAAGGGTCAGTGCTGGGTCCAATATTATTCAGTATATTCATCAATGACCTGAACAAGTGGATAGAGTGACCCTCAGCAAGTTTGCTGATGACACCAAACTGGGAGGAGTGGCTGACACAGCAGCAGGCTGTGCTGCCATCCAGAGAGACCTGGACAGACTGGAGAGCNCCTGGAATACTGTGTCCAGTTTTGGGAACCCCAGTTGAAGAAGGACAGAGATTTATTGAAGATATTCCAGGATAAAACCACCCAGATGATTAGGGGAGTGGAGCATCTCCCTTATGAGGAGAGGCTGAGAGAGCTGGGGCCCTTTAGCCTGGAGAAGAGGAGACTGAGGGGGGACCTCATCAATGTCTATAAGTATGTTGAGGCTGAGTGTAGGGAGGATGGAGCCAGACTCTTCTCAATGTCATCCAATGACAGGACAAGAGGCAATGGGTGCAAGTTGGAGCACAAGAGGTTTAGGGTCAACACAAGGGAAAACTTTTTCTCAGTGAGGGTGACTGAGCTCTGGAACAGGCTGCCCAGGGGGGTTGTGGAGTCTCCTTCTCTGGAGACATTCAGAACCCATCTGGATGTGTTCTTGTGTGACCTGATCTATGTGATCCTGCTCTGGCAGGGGTGTTGGACTAGATGATCTTTCTAGGTCCCTTCCAACCCTTAGCATTCTATGTTTCTATGGTTTGACTTATTTAATAAATCTAAATAAAAATTCAGCCATGTCTGTAACTCTGTGCTTAGGTTTAGGAACAGCAATAGTCCCAGTGTAGACCATATAGTAAAGCTTTCCTCACATGCTTATGTAAGATGCATATGTAGGCTGGGTTTTTCCTCATTCATTAAAAATAACTAGCAGATTTATTAAAGCATTTACTGTGGTCTACCAAACAAGAAATTAATTTTAAGTGTAAGGTATTTGTTAGCCACTAACAAAAGTGTGTGTTTTTAGATAAAAGTAGCCAAGTATGTAATTGGCTCTTTGGTACTTACCTGATACTTTGGGATATTTTGCATTAGCATCAGTGTGTAGGCACTGGATAGTAATGTAAAACATGTATAGCTCTATAGCTTCTGGGTTGAGATCGTGTCAAATGCCATGGTGTAAGGTGGCCCAGTGTGTTTCCCAGACCATGTGTTGAATGATTAGTTCATTTGCTATCTTTGGGTCTGTTCCTGCTCCACTTGAAGTCAATGAGAGTTTTGTTTGGAAGTTGCAATTAACAAAAAAGTAGCCAGACATCCAGCAGTCTTATAAATGAACCTTCTGTAACTTCTTGATCCCAGGTTGTCTAGCTTTTAGTCACTACATTTTATTTTTGTGTAAGTCAAGAGGTTTGTTTGTTTTTTTCTCTCTCATGTTGCACAGTGTTTACTGGAGACAATTTTAGAAAGCTAATTCTACAAATCCTTTTTCAAAGTAAGACATCAAGATGTTTATTTTCATATAACATTAAGCAGCTGCTTTGACGGGAGAGGGGTCACTCCAACCATTCTGTCTGGGGGCTAAGAAGCTGGACCAGCTGACCCTGTTTACAGACAATACAGTGATACCTCCCTCTCAAAAAAAAAAAAAGGTAGCATCTTCTTTTATCTTCCATCTCCTTCACAACTCTACTCCAGCTTGTGTCTTGGACTTCTTCTTTCTTGGATTCTTTCTACCAGTAATGCTTTAAATCCTATTTATCTCCTCATTTCTATCTTGGTGGTGTTTCCCATTCTGCCTTCCTCCCAGTGTCAACTCACAGTTACCACCTTCCCCTCATTGAGATCCCATCTAAAATTTTGCTCTTTCTGTGATGATTATAAGTTGTGAGCAAACAATAACACGGGTAATAACTACTGACTGTTCCCTTCTCCCACTTTCACAGCATGTTCTCTCTTCTGATGCCTGGTTTTTAGGCTGGAAACCCTTTGGATCAGGAATTACTTTTATTATTTGAGGTTTTATTTCTTAAAGTACCGAACAACTTGTATGTGTTAAATGTTACAAGTGAGTAATAAGGAGAGACAGCTTTTCATGGTCATAATACTTTATAAACATCAGTTGAATAATAGTATTTTAAAAATACATCTGTTGTGCCATTCAAGTGCTCATTTGTTGGATGTTAACATACCATATCCTTCTCATTTAGTTTAAGTATCCACTGAGTCCAGAAGCTTTGCCAGTTTAGATCAGATGAGGATCTGGCCCATCATCTCTGATTTGCAGTAATCAGTCAGTTAGGGTTTTTTTTAAGAATGATTTTTTTTTTAACTACTGCTTTTTTTTTTTTTTTTGTCTGGTATGTAAGATTTTGATACACCAGTGGGAGAGTTAATGTGATTTCATCTCTCTCCCTGAGGACTGTTTGAGCACCTGTGTCCCTTGGGTGATGCAGGAGGTGAACAGTTCTTTGGGCTTTCCTCCTAACACTCAGACTTGTAGATTTATGCTCCTCTGGGGATGTTTTCCATCAGAGGTTGAGGCAGAAACCTTACTAGGTTATTGAAGAAGGATTCAGAGAGGGCATGAGGTGCATGCAGCATTTCCCATTTTATGTGAATATTTTGAGGCAAATGCTAGGTTTCTTAAAGCTAGTAGAAGATAAATAATTATGGGTCATTAATAAAACAAAACAAAAGCAAACTAAAACAAAAACCAACCTGGCTGTGGAAACATCGTGTCATCCATATATTAGCAATAACATCACGCTCAACTCCATGACACTCTCATTAGAGAAAGCAAATGTTTAAGTGCAAAGTTTTTAAACTATTATAACGAATTATTCAATTTACATTATATTTATGACTGTGAAACAACAAAGCTTGGATATAAAGAGCTCCAGCAACTATTTGCAACATAAGTTCAGAGATACCTTTAAGTCATGTTATAACATTAATAATAGAAATAATAAAGCAAAATAAATAGAAATTAAGAAAAACTGGTGTTACAAACAGTTAAAAAGCAGGGAGGTTAAATTTGTTGTGAGATAGTATCTCATCTATTAGACTGATCAAGTTGTAACTTTAAAATGATGTGCTCACAAAATGAGATTTCAAGAAGAGGCTATTTTCTAGGAAGCCCATGTAAAGTGTTTTTCTCTTAATGGGTTGGTTAGCTGTGAGGCTAATTCCAGTGGAAAATCACAAGTGCTTTGTGAAAAAACTGAAAATAGGAAAAAGGGAAAGCTGCAACCAAGCTTCCTTGCTTTTGAACAAAACTAACTCTTTGTAAACCCTGCCCTGCTGAGGAATGAGAGTTTCCAGTTCAGTGCTGCTGCCAGGGTCTGGATTGCTAGCTGGCTACTGCCAGGGAACCCCCTGGCCCCCAAACCCACTGTGTTCACATCACTACCAGTGGGGCTACTCACTGGTCTTCAGTCTCTTAAAATCAATACACTGACTTGTGTATTAAAAATCAAGACACTGGTTGTGCTTGCTGGTGCTGCCTAAGGTCCCAGGAGAGCAGAAATGAACACTTACAGTTTAATATTCAGGTAATAATCTATATAATTTATTAATAATTTGTGGGTAACTACAGATTTCTATTTCAGAGAAAGAGTGAATAAATTGCAGCAACAATTAAATGAGCATGATGGCAATTATTAGTGTTCCATACCAAACATTTTCTAGGTCTTTTCAAAGGTAAAAATGCCTCACTTGTGTTCCTCTCTTACAGCTTGATATCTCAGCATTCCTAATACCTGAACCAAACAAAAAGTAGTATTAGTGACTTAAGCTGACTGCATTTTATCCTCTTAGGAAGATTTTAACCTGCGTGCATGTACCAAGATCCTGGATATGGATGTATCTTGGGAAATATGACAGTAGGAATGCAATTTAAACTTATCCTTGGAGATCCTATTATTTATTTTTTAAAAAATAAATTAGTTCCAATGCAGCAGTGGTGGTCTCAGTAGTCAAAACACTTAAAATTATGCAGAAGGGACTAGAAATTTTTGCTAAGAAGCTTTTTGTCTCTGTGTTGGTTTCTTAATAAAGATGATCCACAACTGTAAGTACTTAAAACTAAAAACAAGAGCATTGTATCTGACAAAGCCACACAGCTTCTTAATGTAACCCAGTCTTCTCATGTGGTTGTTTTCACATGTTTTTGGACCAAAGAAAGAGTCCTTTGTGGCTCAGTTTGGTTTGATTTAATGTCAGGAATGGATAAATAGAGGATGAAGATGATGTCTCCTTACACTGAGGTTGTTTAAATTTCTTCTTATTGTATGTATCACTTTTGAAATCCATTAGGGAGAAACTGTTTGCCTTCATAGCCTATACATTGTCATGATGGTGCCTTCTAGGTGCCAGGGTGTTATGATGGTCTATGGTGGTATGAAAAATGCAAATACAACAGGCAGGTGGATCAGGAGGAGAAAGCACTGGTGAAGTATATGTTTGCAAGGTTCACATTCAGAAGCCATCCCAGCAGTAGTCTCTCTACTGTCCATCTCCTTGTTTCTGCCCTAGTCTTCTTTTATTTGATCACTGTGAAGATTTTGGGGTGCCTGTTTTGATGTAGAGGTGTGGGCAGTTATTCTAAACCTCTTCTGTGGGTGTTTAGCTTTTGTTCTGGTGTTGCTAAGTGGTGTCTACCTCCTAGCAATGCACTAAGAGAAAGCTGTTTCTGTCTGTCATTGACCACTTCTGATTGATCAGGAGAGTTCATCTCTCAGGTCTGTCAGTGTTAGGAGGGAATGGCATTTTAATGCTTTTGTTCTCCTTTGTCTTAGAATAGCAAGTGCAGTAGATGGTTGAACCACAGTCCAAAGAAAAAAAAAAAGAACAGTTTGTTGACAAAGATACTCTGAAGAAGAAAATTATATGGATATGCATTCACTAAAAGACACTTTTAAACATTTTTGGTTTTCGAAGTAGTCAGGGAGGGAACCTGTTATAGAATCACCTGTTTTTAAAGGACAAAGTACCAATGAAAGCTAGGTGTGCATTTCTTCAGTTGTGTTTGGCAAGGAGAGTGTAACATTTTCTGCAGGATGATGACCTTGAGTTAACTAAATGTCACCAGTTCAGAGTAAATTAATGTTACAATGTGCTTTGTTTGTGGTTGAGCCTGAAGACCGTCAGGAATTTCTCAGTACAAAAGGTGATTGTGTGCTGGTCCATTTACTCAGGCTCCCTGCAAGAAAACCACTGTGATCCCAACAGATCTGAATTAGTGTCACCATGTTGCTTTGTGTGTTGGGGTATACCAGTTGATTCTGCAAAATCTGAAGTGAAATGACATCGAGATTCCCCCAACAAAGAAAAATATAGATAAATGTTGTTGCTGCTGGACCCGAGCTGGCTTTTGCAGATCCAAACAAAATGTCTGGTTTAGTGGTTTTTGATAGGGCTAGGAATGAGATTGGACTTTATGATCTTGAAGGTCTCTTCGAGCCAAAATGATTCTATGGTTCTGTATTGTCTTGTGAAACTCTTCTAGGCTTTGCACTGCACAAGAACTTACTGGCTTGGGCGCATGGCTGCATGAACATGATCACATACTATGTGGTAGAAATGCAGCCCTCTTTTTGTTGTTGTTGTTCTTACAAGTATATAAGTAGCAATATCTTGAACTAATTACAGCTGATGTAAAGCACATTTAAGGAAACCCATTAGCAGAGAATTAGAACTGGAGCAGATTAGCTATTCTTTAATGGCCTTGACTGTAGATCTTTTGATGCCTTGGTAGCTTTTCTGACACTCATTGCTCATCTATCTTGACTAAATGACTGAGGAGCTTCTTTCAAGGCACAGTCTGGTTGGGATATGAAAAAATTGCTGTTTTCAGCTGAAAAAAAAATTATCTGGAAAGGTAAACTCTACCGAGTTCTGGACTGTATTTGTTGTTGAGATTTAAAGCATTACTTTACTGCTCAATGTGACTGTATAATAGAAAGAGTAATCTCTAATATGCTTCCTTGGAGCTATTAATTATTTACTTTCTTGAAATACAGATCATAGGAAATTCTACTTGACTTCCCTTCTTACAGACTTTCTTGTCTCTCTCTCTATTTTTGTATGCTTTGCAAATGCCTGTAAATTTGTTTTCACCGAAAGGGGAAATAAGTAATTTAGACTATTGCAACTGCTTCATAATTAATTAATTTCAATTTAAAACAATCAAATAGTGCCCATCCATTGTTCTGTGTGCTTTTCTGAGCATTAAGATTCACAATATCAAAATAAGTTCCAGATGGAAGTGCATACTTTATAATCAGAGGGAAAAAAAATCTGCTTTTGTCAAAAACCTGGAGTCCTGCCCTGATCAAACCAGAAAATATTACGCTTAAGCATGTTTTTCAAGTTTTGAGCCATTACTTTAAGAAATACTTAAAAGTACCAATTTGAAATGTTATATAGGGCATTATAAAATTAGAAACATAACTATAAATTTATGAATAGAACTAAAGAGTGAGAGAAACAGTGGTGTAGGACTATTTATTCATTTGTTTCCTCAAATACTCCTGGCATCTGTTAAAACGTAACAAGGCTTAGCACATTTTCTCATTTTTGGCACTCTGTTTTCTGTGATAAAGAGAAATATTTGCAATGATAATTCATCTATTTGCTAATAATCAATAAAGAACACATTCTTCTGAGGAAAAAATATGTTAAAATGAAAAATAGTGAGCAGAAGGAGAGATGATCAAAATGGCACACTGAGAAAGTCTCTATGTTTAACAAATATTGGGGTTTGTGGAAGAACTTCTAATGTGGCAGTTTGCAATAAGAATAAAAAGTCTTTTTCTGAGCATGGAAGACACGTAAGAGGTTTATATTATGTAAATGTTACTGTTATAGGTGATAGCCCGTTATAAAGGAACACTTTATATTCAGAAAAGCATTTGCAAATAATGGGATAGATGCAGCAGTCACTAGTCTTGACTTGGACAACTTTCTCTTTGAAGTCAATGGAAGTTTTGCCTGAATAAAGGTGGAAGGAATTAGCCCATTCATTATTATCTGAATTACATCAAGAGCTGACTGCTAAACAATAAAATCATGATTCATAACATAACGGCTTCACTTAATTCTTTTGTAGTCTTAATATATCTCATTATATGGTACTTCTGTTCTTTCCTCTCTGTGCAGTATTCAAATTAATAACAACCACCTTTACATAACTGATGGTTAGACATGTTTTGCTGCCTTAGCAAGATCAAAGGATTTTATATACCCTTTCTGGGTAGATACCAAGAATGGAGTGATCAATCTCTTCTCTAACTATTAAGCACAGTGTAAACATCTCAGGGTACCCAATTAGACACAAGTGGTTTGCCAGATGCTGAGAGCATCACCAATTGTCAAGAGCTTCCCAAGTCTGTGGGACAGTCCAGAATTAATTAGGGATTACTGGTGGTCCGAGTTGTCACTCCACTGATTTGTGCTCATTCAGCTTTGCCCTGAGGTAAGCAGCCTGCATGATATGTGGAGATAAGGTTCAAGCAACAGATACTTCACTGCCCCTCGGGCATCTTTGGGTGGGAAGGAGGCAAGGGAGGACACTGGTGCTCTAGTTCCTGTGACCAGAGAGGATTGGGGGCTATAGTAAATCAGATAGCAAAATTAGAAGGGCATAAGAGAAGGAGACTGAAGAGAACAGTTTAAGAAAAGGGACCCCCAAAAGTCTTTTTTATGAAGCTGGAGTTAACCCCTCATCAGGAAGCCATCTGCAGCCTTCAGGCTTTAAGAATTCNGGACTGTATTTGTTGTTGAGATTTAAAGCATTACTTTACTGCTCAATGTGACTGTATAATAGAAAGAGTAATCTCTAATATGCTTCCTTGGAGCTATTAATTATTTACTTTCTTGAAATACAGATCATAGGAAATTCTACTTGACTTCCCTTCTTACAGACTTTCTTGTCTCTCTCTCTATTTTTGTATGCTTTGCAAATGCCTGTAAATTTGTTTTCACCGAAAGGGGAAATAAGTAATTTAGACTATTGCAACTGCTTCATAATTAATTAATTTCAATTTAAAACAATCAAATAGTGCCCATCCATTGTTCTGTGTGCTTTTCTGAGCATTAAGATTCACAATATCAAAATAAGTTCCAGATGGAAGTGCATACTTTATAATCAGAGGGAAAAAAAATCTGCTTTTGTCAAAAACCTGGAGTCCTGCCCTGATCAAACCAGAAAATATTACGCTTAAGCATGTTTTTCAAGTTTTGAGCCATTACTTTAAGAAATACTTAAAAGTACCAATTTGAAATGTTATATAGGGCATTATAAAATTAGAAACATAACTATAAATTTATGAATAGAACTAAAGAGTGAGAGAAACAGTGGTGTAGGACTATTTATTCATTTGTTTCCTCAAATACTCCTGGCATCTGTTAAAACGTAACAAGGCTTAGCACATTTTCTCATTTTTGGCACTCTGTTTTCTGTGATAAAGAGAAATATTTGCAATGATAATTCATCTATTTGCTAATAATCAATAAAGAACACATTCTTCTGAGGAAAAAATATGTTAAAATGAAAAATAGTGAGCAGAAGGAGAGATGATCAAAATGGCACACTGAGAAAGTCTCTATGTTTAACAAATATTGGGGTTTGTGGAAGAACTTCTAATGTGGCAGTTTGCAATAAGAATAAAAAGTCTTTTTCTGAGCATGGAAGACACGTAAGAGGTTTATATTATGTAAATGTTACTGTTATAGGTGATAGCCCGTTATAAAGGAACACTTTATATTCAGAAAAGCATTTGCAAATAATGGGATAGATGCAGCAGTCACTAGTCTTGACTTGGACAACTTTCTCTTTGAAGTCAATGGAAGTTTTGCCTGAATAAAGGTGGAAGGAATTAGCCCATTCATTATTATCTGAATTACATCAAGAGCTGACTGCTAAACAATAAAATCATGATTCATAACATAACGGCTTCACTTAATTCTTTTGTAGTCTTAATATATCTCATTATATGGTACTTCTGTTCTTTCCTCTCTGTGCAGTATTCAAATTAATAACAACCACCTTTACATAACTGATGGTTAGACATGTTTTGCTGCCTTAGCAAGATCAAAGGATTTTATATACCCTTTCTGGGTAGATACCAAGAATGGAGTGATCAATCTCTTCTCTAACTATTAAGCACAGTGTAAACATCTCAGGGTACCCAATTAGACACAAGTGGTTTGCCAGATGCTGAGAGCATCACCAATTGTCAAGAGCTTCCCAAGTCTGTGGGACAGTCCAGAATTAATTAGGGATTACTGGTGGTCCGAGTTGTCACTCCACTGATTTGTGCTCATTCAGCTTTGCCCTGAGGTAAGCAGCCTGCATGATATGTGGAGATAAGGTTCAAGCAACAGATACTTCACTGCCCCTCGGGCATCTTTGGGTGGGAAGGAGGCAAGGGAGGACACTGGTGCTCTAGTTCCTGTGACCAGAGAGGATTGGGGGCTATAGTAAATCAGATAGCAAAATTAGAAGGGCATAAGAGAAGGAGACTGAAGAGAACAGTTTAAGAAAAGGGACCCCCAAAAGTCTTTTTTATGAAGCTGGAGTTAACCCCTCATCAGGAAGCCATCTGCAGCCTTCAGGCTTTAAGAATTCTTTTTATCTACAGATGTAATTGAAACAAGATGTGTAACAGCTGCAACATGTCAGGTTTGTCAAAGTAACTAGAAAAATGAGTTCTGTGACACACTCACACACAATAAAGTAACCTATAGCTAAAAAAAAAAAAAAGGAAAAAATTTTTGGGGTTAAAAAGAGGAATGAAAATNAAAAAAAAAAAAGGAATAAATTATGTGGGTTAAAAAGAGGAATGAAACTAGTCAGATAAAGAAAGTTGCAGTTAATTTTGAAGCATGGATGGTTTGAAATTAAACTGCAATATAGGTTTCCCAGAAATGGAAAAGTCCTAACTCTTTACTCAACAGAAATGATAGTGAAGCTTCTTATGTTCTCATCGTAACTGTATTTCACTAATACATTGGGATGGTTAGTGCTCTACAGTGACTCTGGGGGAGGGTGGCAGCCTTGTTATTTTAGCTTTCAGCCTGTTGATGTTGTTATTCAGGTGCATTGTACTTTGTGTCTGTAGGTAGGGACCCAGATTTGCTGCACTAGGTGCTGTTCTGACTACAGGACAGAGAAGCAGTCGCGGGACCAAAGAGTTTTCAGATGAAGTGAAAGACAATAGAAAATTATTGATATGGCAAAACTGGTTAGAAAGAAAAGGCAGAGTATTTTAATCATCCAAATAAACAGTGGTTGGAGAAAACCACCAGGCCTGACTGTGCTGCTAAATGCATGAGTGTGAACATGATGGGAAAAAAAATAGAACCTTCTTTTCAAGAACCTCAAAAAGAACAATGAAGCAATTTTGTGCATATTTATGAGGACTCCTCCAGAGCATGTGTGACAGCACAGGAATACTCTGCAGGTGTTAGTTGGAAACTTGGAGAATGAATTGCCCTAATGGGTCAAGAGAAGACTAAAGTCAGCCTTTTTGTAATAACTTCTAATAATGACTTTTCATAAACATGGGGACAGGCCACAGAGGATCTTTAGGGTGAGGAAAATGGGAACCAATGAAAAGCTATAGAGAAAAGGGGTTCATAGCAAAGCATCCTGGAAGGGAAATGCTATTTGCTAGAACATCTCAGCTGGAGCTGGCTCTCCTCTGTGAAGTCCAGTTGTGCAAACTGAGGTATGTGTAGCTGAAGAAAAAAGACCTTGCCCAGAGATCTCAGCAGATGGGTAAAATAAATCTCAGTAATACATTGTAGTTTAGAGTTATAATAATCCAAACATATCTGCAGGTTCCCTGGTTTAGGACAGTGTATCTCGGCACCAGGGGGAGTTGGAGCCTGAGGTCACAGAAGATCAAAGGCAATGAGTGCACTTGAGTGATCTTCCCAAACGGATACAAAGAAATGCCACCCCCTTGCACCCGATACTGGAACCTGCAGAATTATTGATAGAACTGCAGCAAAGTCAGGTTGAAAGTACCAGCTTCAGCTGCAGGAACAGAGCACTTGTACAGTGGAGGCACTATTCTGGGGGCAGAAAGCCACTGGCTGGGTGCATGAATCAAGCCACCTTTTCTGGGTAGAATCAGGAGGAGTGCTACAGGAAGAAGTGTCTCTGGGGTGTGGGAATGCTCTGTGGGACTGCATCAGAGGTGTAGATAATATGTCTCTTGCCTGGGAGCCCTTCCATAAAGCTCAAAGAGAGAAACTCCTTGGGGCTCAGCACACTGCAACGATGATAGCTACTGGGTACTATTGGGTATTCTTCAAGGCAAGCCAGCATCTCATCAGAATATGTGTGGCACCAGTGGGAACTGATTATATATACATATTAGAGTACTAATAAAGAGTACTATTCCAGTACTGCTGCTTTGAATCAGAACAAGTCTTGGATACCACACCTGGATGCCAGTCAAATATACTCTAATTCCCACAAATGACTTGGAAATAAATGTGCCTCTTATTGAAAGCCTTAAAGATAATAGAATTCTGGGTTTTTTTTGACAAATAGGTAACTAAAATGTTTTTCTTAACTCATATTCACATGCAAAACCAGCTAATACAATTACAATGGTGCTTATACTATAATTTTGTTGGTGGAAGAAAAGTAATCTATTAAAACTGAAGTAATCGTAACTCATTATGTGCTCATGTACCTGGTGACTGGTAGAGAAACGGGGTAGCTCTAGTGAAATGCTACTTTGCCTTTACTCACAGTTCCCTCTGAGGGTTTGACAAACACAAACAAGTTTTCTCAAATACACTCTGAGACTGTGCTAAGCTAAACTAGCTGCATTTACTTGATTCCAGAAGCCTGTCTCTGCCTGCAGACAGCTGCAGAATCAAAGTGAATCCAGAAGTTTGAGTATCATTCCTTTTTTTTCCACCTAGGAAGTCTCAGGAGATGAGGTGATTGCGTGCACTCACAGATGTCCCATGTACGTGCAGTAAATCCAGCATATTCTGAACATGCTGCTAGCCTTACAGCACCTGGTAATAAACCACAGCAATAAATCAGGTGATCTGCACATGCAGAATAAATCTGATGCGCCTGAACACAACCATACAGGATGGACATGCTGTGCACAAACTGGCCTTTTTCCAGGTCTTCTGGATGTTGAGCTTCTACTGTAACTGGCTTGCCTGGGAATCTTGCTGCCCAGAGAGGTGGTTGAATCACTATCCCTGAACGTTAAAAGCTGTCTCGATATGGTGCTTAGGAGTATGGTGTGGTAGTGACCCTAGCAGAGTTAGATAGTGGACCTGATGATCTTAAAGCTCTTTTCCAACCATGGTGATTCTGTGATTTCCAGGTTGTGACCAGGAAGGATGTATGGGAGACTAAAGCTTGAGTGTCATTTTTTTCAGTATGCCTGGATTCATTCCAGCCTCAACACCACCCTGAAAATATATAAACCACCCCACACCCATGAAGGTGTTTTTTCTGCCAGGTGTTTTTTTGTGAATTATACCTTAAATTCCTACAAGTTCAAATCTATTCTCCCATTTCTTTGCATGGAGGTTTTCTATGTGTGTCAGGTGAATGTTCTTATCACTTCAGGGCATCAGCATCCTGAGTATCCTCTCAGTTTCCATCAAAACTTTATTTGCTTTATAGGAATGCTTTAGTTCAAGAATTGTGAATGCACCAGGGTCTTCCTGAGGACAATGGAGATCAGGGTGTCTCAGGCTGGGGGAGATCTGAGCCTGATAGTCTCACACTGTGATTGTGTATTGTCCTTCTGTGTCTGAGGATGTTCAAAAGTGGTAAACTTTAGGCCACAGTAGAGATGCTAAAATAGGCTAAGGGTTTGCTCTGTGCCCTGTAGGCCAACTGACTTGGCACAGAACATATCCATGTGGTGGAAAACAGGGTGACCACAGGTAAATTGCTTATTTGGAGATGTTTCCTCACCACTTGGCTGTTGGAAATGCTAAGTGCATACACATAGGTTTGATTTATTTTTTTTTCTTTTGGTCCAAGTGGGAGCAGGAAGAAGTCCCATTGAGAAATGTCAGAAGAGGATTGCAGCACTGACCAGATGAAAGCTTCCTTTTTCCTCAGCTTTGCATTTGTTTGAGAGGGAGGGGACCTCAGCCCTCAAAGATTAGATGATTGAATAAAAAAAAAAAAAAGCAAACATTATCCTTCTTCACTTTCTTCAGCAAATGAACCTTCTTTACTATCGTGATATGGGCTGCATAGAAATGAAGCTGGGGACTTTACTGGATTGCAAATTACTGCATTTGTGCTTAAATAAGGAATATATTCAGAGTGAAGATGCTATCTTCATTTCAGTAAACCAGAAAGTATTTAAGATACTACTAGACCTTATTGAGTTAGAGTCTTGCGTCTCTCTAGGACTTTCTGAAGTGGTTTTCTGTGCCAAGTCAGGACACTGCCTTTAAGCTAATTACGCATTCTGAGCAAAGTTGGAGGCAATTCATGTTTTTCTTCAGCTGGCCGACATGCTTATCAAGTCAGCTACCTCCAGTCTGATGTAGCAGGCTGCCAATAGACTTGTCACAATTTATAAAGAGGGTTTGTGGTGGAGATGGATAGTATAATGAAAACCACATCCACCAATTAAAAACCTACATTTCCTTTTAGAGTCCAAACAATGAAAGGCTTTCCTTTTGCAACAGAGATTTCTCAAATCAAAGCAACTCATAGAAGAAACACAAATTAGGAAGGAAGCTTTGAGTAGATCTTTAATGAGTCTCTGGCACAATGACATAGTGAGGTGTGACACATTCATGAATATGATATACTTGCAAAAATTCAGCTCTCAGCAATCAAGCAAAAGTAATGCAACCAAATACGGGACATGTTTGGGTCAAGTCCTTATTATATGTGATATCAGTCTTTTCCTAATAGGTAAAGACTACACCTGATGCATTTCTTAGTGTGTGAAATGTGGTTTTAACACCAGAAAATTATCATCAGCCATATTTTTTACTCAAGTGAACAAAAACTGACCTTATTTTCATAATGGCAAGATATAGAAAAGGATCTTTGAAAGTAACTGTGGACTTGTTGAAGCAGAAATAGAGGATGAGGTGGAGCTTGACTGACATGTTCAGCAGTATTGCAGCTAGAGGGGTAGGAACAGGACCTTGGGGAGCTATTTTCTCTAAAAAAAATCGCTGGTATTAAAACATGTCATTCCAACGACACAGAACATAACAGACACTTCAGAAAAAAAGGTGTAAAAAATAATTTTGCATAATTTTACTGACAACACTCAATTACAATACAGTCAATAGGGGCCAGATGCATTGAAAAATATTAGAAAAATACNATTAATCATTGGGGTTGTATTTACCTCAAAGTGATGGTCTGTTATTTGGCATCAATTGCACTGAGCATCTCATCACTTGTTCTGTAAGCAGTTCAGCTGTGTCCATAGGCAACAACACTGATGAACTATGTTCATCAGCTTTGTCCCTGTTTTTTCAAGAGGCAAGGCTAAGTTTTTTTGTCTCAGCATCATGTGAGTAACAGCTGTGCTTCTTCTCAACCAAAAGCCTGTAGGGCTGCATGGTGTTATATGTGAAGCTCTGCTTCAGTCTTTGTTAGCTTAGGGGGACTTCACCCATCTGTGCTTTGTACACATGTGCAAAGCTTCCAGGGGGATGTGGGCCAGAGGAAACTTTTTTTCTGGGCATGGGCACCTGACATGCTTAAAAGGAGAGGGGTAGAATCAGACTTATGCATGAGACTGTATTTTCTAAGCATGACAGAAAGTCAGTAGATTGTTCATTGTACAGAACTTCATACAGTAATAGATCTAAATCTGAAGTCTGTAATCTAAGGTGTGTGATTACTGAGAAAGTCAGTCAATTAAAGCAAGAGATGATAATTGTATTTCTTATGAGGAGTATGGACTGAGGGAGCACAGAATCTTACGTCTCTGGTGTAAAGAAAAAACAAGCAGCTCTGGAAGGTCAAAGTACAGCAAATAATCCACAAAGGATGCTTGTTAGCAGGCTGGAGACATGCCTATGTTGGAAGCTGAATGCAATACTAAGGTACTAGCTATCTATCTATCTGAACAACTAGAAATCACTTTCATTATATCTGTCATTTAATATGCCTAATGATTACCACATCAGCCAGACATTCTGCTGAGTTTTTTGGAGACTGGATTTTGATTTTGTTCGTTGAACCAAGCACTGCAGCTTTGTGCCAGGAGATTAATTTAGCTGTTTGCATGACACCAAAGTAGATACTTGCTCCAGTCTTTACACCTCTTAAGTAAGGTGTAACATAGTGGTTTGGGTGCATAGTTCAGGCAGAATTAACAGCAAACCTCACAATCCAGAAACCCCACACAACCCGATTAGGTATCCAAGATGGCCTTCTTTTCGGGCAGAAGCACACTTGGACATTATCTCCAGCTTTGCTACTAGTGCATATGCCTAGAGGCAATTTGATGATTAGCAGACTTGTTAGCACAGTACATAAGGACCTGGAGAAGTCCAAGATATGCTGTGGGAACACTGTCTCCATACTCCTTGTATGTCACAAATGAAACATTTGGGATGAGCAGGGAGGTAAAAGCTGAAACTCATGATTCCTCTTTCTTCAGCTGAATTCTTCAGCCACTTTCCTTCTGGCCTCATGGCCCCTCTATGCCCAGATCCATACTGGAGTCAAGCTTCAGGAAGAACCATGAAGGGCTGTCACCCAAAAAAGCTTCTAACCTAATAAGCAGTGCATGTTCCTTGAGTCTGAATCTCTGGATGTGTACCCCATGCTGGGCATATACTTGGATCTGGGCTTCCCATTGTCTCATGCTGCTGTTTTAACCACTAGGACATTAGCCAAGCAGTGTGCTTTGCTGTGTCCTTTGCTTTTCTTTTAAAAGGTATGCCCCGGTTTTCTGACCTAAATGCCTAAGAGAACTCTCACGTGGGACTCAGGGTGAGATCCCTGTTTTCATGATGGACTCTAACCACAGCAAAACCCATAAAATTTTCCTTTGGCAGACATAGTGTCTGGGTCCCAGCATAACCTCGGTATGGAGAAGCTGATTGTTGGGTACCAGCTCGTCCCAGTCCTCAGTATGGCAGCTTTGGCACCCAGTGCAGCACTGTGAGATCCATTTCAGGAGCTGGGTGCCTAATGCTGCACCCAGCTGCACAGATCATCCCTGTACCCAAGTCTTTTAGAATAAGGTTTAGGTCTTAATGTCATTACATTGAAATTTAATGTTATCCCACCAGATTAAATGAAGCCAGCTGCTTCTCACTATCAAGGACTGGTAAATGTTATTTCAGGAGAGACAGGAACATTTGTCCTATCTTTTAGTTTTTCAGACAAAGCATGTTTGCATGGAAAATATACCCAGTTTTGTCATTAATGCCAAGATGGTTTAAAAAGAAGAAAATTCTAATCTAATCTATGTAGAGTATTTCTGGAGAGCCCATTACTGGTGTCTGAGTGACAAATGGAGGTCTGGATTGCACCTGCCAGGTATGTGCCTGGGGAAAAGGCATGTGCAGCACATAAGGGTAAAGGCATGCGTGTCCTCATGCTCTCATGCAGGAACTATCCTCTATCCAGTATTTTCTGGTGAGTCATACAGTAATTCCTCATAGACAGCAGGTCAGATTTCTAAAAGGATATCACTGACTCTGGGCTGGCCTATATGTGAGCAAGCAAAATACATGAGGATGTAAACTGAGTAGCCTCTACAGCCTGTACAGTCTGCAGGGTGCTGGCATTGGTATGTGGAAAATTGCACACATATGTGCAGTTATTTAACTGAAATTGCTTATATAGATTTAAAATATAGCTAATGCAATGCCCATATCGAATTCTAGGTATTTCTTTTAAGAATGAGAACTACCACTATATGAGAGAGCAGTCAAAATCAGTGGTTTCTATCGAAATTTTGAAGATAGTCTTTATTTGTAATTGGCAACTTCTGTAATATTCCTCTACCTGGTGCAGGCACGAGCATGATGCACAATATTGACATTAGAAGTAGCAGATGATTTCCTTCCAGAAAGAAGATAGGGACAAATAAGAGTCCTGTTCTGTTCCTGTTGGGAAGAATATCTCTATTTGTTCCTAGTGCACGTGCTTGTTCCTTGGGGCCATTCACACCACCCAGTATGAGATTTCACACCCAAGGCTTCATCTGTTCCCCTACAACCATCTCTGGTTTTGTTGCAGCAGAGTCTTTATCTGGTCCAGCTTTCTGCTCCTTCTCTTAGTCTTTTAAATAAGCTCCATTAACCATGAAGGGCTAGGACCAAGTCTAGGACTACATTGTGGTGATCAAGTGTGGCCATGGAGTAGAAGAAGGATGTAATGTACAGGATTCCCTCAATGTGACAGAGCGTGGGAATGTGATAGTGAGAAATGAGGGTTGCTTAAGCCCAGGCCACCACATAACAACCTCAGAGAGGCTGGCAACCTGCCCTCCTTTAAAGGAGATGCTGACAGCTCAACAAGCAAATGAGCTCAGCTCCTCTCCTGCTGCCCCTGACCATGCAGGAATGGCATGGTTACAGAGAGGGGTTTATTCAGGGGAAGGAGAAAGAAAATAGGCTCCCCACGCCCTTCAGGATGCTGGCAAGTATCACTTGTCTGACAACCAGAGAAAATGGGTGAGTGAAGGAGATTTCAGAGTTTACACCTCATCTCTATTCTCCTCAGGTTCAGGAGCAGGAGGAGAGTATGGCTGCCTGCAGAAGGTAGTCGCCCCTCATGTCTCTCAACTATTTGGCCTTGGCAAAAATGAGTTTCACAAGCATGGCTGAAGTTCAGGGGAGAATCTTGCCCATTGCTGCTGTGCTGCAGTATGTCCCTCATCCCCCACCCCCAATATTCAGTATTTTCTCATCAGTTAGAAGGTAGGGAGCTGGGCAGCAGCAGAGCTTCATCCTGGAGCTTTGTAGTGTCAAAGAGCTTCTTAGTACAGCAGCCTTCTTTTGCTGGTTGTGTCTGGTCTCTCTTGAGTATGGAGCAAAATAGGGAATATGGCTGTTAGCATCCGTCTTCCCTAGACCCCAGTTTGCATTCACGGATGACAGTTATTTCTGGAACTGGGTACAGTGCAACATGTATACATTAGCAAAATCAAGTCCTTATGCTGTTCAGGAAAATTTGGCTCTGAACTGTAACTAAAAAAGCTATCTGTCTGAGATACTTAGAATACTGCACAGGTTTGGTGGTTTTGTTTTTCTTTTTTTTT
>VYZU01081002.1:0-60384 GCA_013401355.1 Ceyx cyanopectus | reverse complement strand
AACAAACAAAAAAACAACCAAACGAAAAAGGATGAAGAGCTTTGTTTCCAAAACAGCCACTCAATCACTGTTAACCATTCATCACTAACTCAAGGTATTATTTCAGAGTCAAAACACACTTTGAAAAAGCAACATAGTCCATTCCTCAGGTCAGGTCTGCAGTGGAGGTGGATTCATTCGAGAATGAATTTTAGGCTGACAACATTATTTTTGCTAATTAAGGGTTGAAACCTTTCTTGAAATATAATCGATCTGCAGTTTTTGATGAGCAGCCTCATCTTGGAAGTTTGTGTCCTGCAGAAACTGGAGACAAGGACTGAATTCCAGTGATGCAAATGGATCAAAGAGAAGACTTTGGAAAACTAAACCCCTTCATTTTCAAGTATAATGTACACCAGAAATCATCTCTCACTGAAAGTGAAACCAGACTATGCCCTCTCACACCTCCTTACAACACTGTAAAAATCCCCAAAGAAACGGAAAATCTTAGTCATTGGGTATTTTTCCTTAAACACCTTTTATTTTTAATACTCTTCAATTCCTACTAGAAAAGTATCAATGGACAAACCTTGCATTAGAGTAAAAGATGCACAAATTCTTGAGCAATGACACAGAGGACAGGTCAAACTAACAATTAGTGATCAAAAACAGGAAGCTAACAAAAACAAGAAAGGCAATTTGTGGGTGCCAAATGATCTTCTTAAAGCAATCCCTATGCAAAATGTAGTATTTATGGCTCTGTGTGTGATTTTTCATGTGCCATTCACTTTAGTGTTACCAAGGTTTCATCAGGAAATCTTCAGCTCAGGCAATGGACTGTGGTTCAAGTCACAAAATCCTAGCATGGTGGGGGCTGGAAGGGACCTCTGGAGATCATCTTGTCTGAACCTTCTGTTCCAGCAGGGTCACCCAGAGCAGGGGGCCCAGATGAGTTTGGAATCTCTCCAGAGAAGGAGACTCCACAACCTCTCTGGGTAGCCTGGGCCAGGTTCTGCAACCTTCAGAGCAAAGCATTTTCTCTTCCTGTTCAGATGGAACCTTCTGGATTCGAGTTTGTGCCTGTTATAACTTGTCCTGTCACTGGTAACCAGTAACAAGTCTGGCACCATCCTCTTGCACCCTGGGGGGCCTTTAGCTATTGATCAGAATTGATCAAAGCCCCTTTCAAGCCTCCTCTTCTCCAGCTAAAGAGCCCCAGGAAGCTCAGCCTTTCCATGGTACAGAAATGTTCCAGTTCCCTCAGCATCTTCAGAGCCTGTTCTGGACTCTCTCTAGTAGTTCCTTGTCTCTCTTGAATTGGGGAGCCCAGAACTAGACACAGAACTCCAGATGTGGCTTCTCCAGTAATTGTTTCATACAGTAGGGGATTTACTAATATTACCTAATTCTTCTTCCATGGTGGGACCTTTATTTTGAGAATTGGAGACTCCAAGCACTCTGTTAAATAATATGGAAAATGCACTGCCCCAGACACCTGGAAAGGAAGAAGTAAACAAAATGAGAACTCTCTTTTTGTCTCACACTTTGCATGATTGCATTTAAAAGCCCTTGCCCATGAACGACTGGAATAATTCTTGTTTTAAAGTCTCTTTCTGTCACATACTCACCCATCAAGAAATGCAAGGGATTTTCACTGTACTTCTTCACCACTGTCCCCATAAAAAATTTGCTTCCAAACAAATCAGGAGACATAAAAGTGCCATACTTTGCCATGCCAATCTCATACGGGCTGAATTCCACCCAGTCTGCAAAAGAGAAACAAACCCCTGCTTAGCCAACAACCTCACCAAATAGAAACAGTGGATGAAAATATAGAAAAAAATTAAACTGCTGTCCAAGCAAAGAAATTTTAGTGAAATGGGATGATAAACAACTGACAGGAGTCACTCTTAGGTTGTAAAGGAGTCAAAGTGTTGATTTCAAATGAAGGAACAGTCCAAAATCTCAGCAGAGAAGGAATTCTCATTCTATCTTATCACAACAAACTTCAGGCAAAAAACACAAGGTTGTAAAAGCAGAATATATAAGAGTAGTGGCCATAAAAACCAAATTTTCATCTGGTTTTCATCTCATTCTTCAATATGACTCCTTGTCATACGACATGGGTGTCAGTTCCAAGTTTATTTTCTTTCACAATGATCCTACCAAAAATGTGCAGGGCACTGACAGAGGCGGCAGAAAAATTTATAGACTATCACAACAAAAGTTGTGAAATATTCCAGGAGAGGCCTTTGGATTCCACCAAACCCTGAAGTTTCTAATGAACTCCAGTATGGAAAGGCAAAACTCAGAGTCTGCTGAGAATCTTATTAATACCAAACTTTTTTAAAATGCAAGTCATTTTATTGACTAAAGTGATCAAAAAACCCCATGGAATAAAATGTTCAGATGTATATTCTGAACTTAGCAGAAAATTTCAGAAGTCAGTTGCATTCTAAGGCTTTTTTGAAAAAGGATTTTAGCTGATTTGGAAATATTTTCTTTTTATATTGTTGGAGCTGCTTATATAGGAGAATTAAATTCAAAACAGAAAGTCACAAAAACTACCCTAAGTTTTTAGCAGTGTTTTTTTATTTGACTGCTTCTGTTGAGAAATTAGCCATCATTATAATAATAATAAATAAATAAGTCAATGAAACATCTTTGAAAAATCCCCACAAGTCACAGGATGCCATCCACTCCTCAAGATATTCAGTGTTTCTCTTGAATCATTAAGTGCAGGGTTAACCACTCATCCTGAAAATGAAAGATTTAATCATGAGTGCTGCAAGTTTTGTTTCATGGGGCAATGATTATCTATGCTTAAGTCAAATACACCATCCCATTTTCCAAATAAACTACCCACCAATCTTCACATTTATTGGAGCAGAAGGAAATTCCTTTGAAGACCCAGTCCAGGAATTGAATGGTATTTCCCCTTAGAGATATAAACAGGAATTGGCAGATATGTTTTCAGAACTATGTTGACAGTGAATTAGAATTAATTTAAGCTGTGACAGCCCACTTTCATTTTGTATTTGGAGAGGAGATGTTTTCTCAAGTTACAGACCCTGCTTTGGGAAATGAGATTTCTTCCTTCAAATTAAAGGGCTTCTGCATTAGCTTCTGCCATTCCAGCAGCTCTGTGAGAAAGTGGTCATTTAAATGAGCAGGACTTCTGTGGAGTACTGTGTCCAGTTCTGGACTCTCCAGTTCAAGAGAGACAGGAAATTATGGGAAAGAGCCCAACAGAGGGCTATGAGGACACTGAATGTCTCAAAAGACAAGATCTCTACATCAAGACAAATACTTGATGCTTATACCTCAGTANAGTAACAAGTCTGGCACCATCCTCTTGCACCCTGGGGGGCCTTTAGCTATTGATCAGAATTGATCAAAGCCCCTTTCAAGCCTCCTCTTCTCCAGCTAAAGAGCCCCAGGAAGCTCAGCCTTTCCATGGTACAGAAATGTTCCAGTTCCCTCAGCATCTTCAGAGCCTGTTCTGGACTCTCTCTAGTAGTTCCTTGTCTCTCTTGAATTGGGGAGCCCAGAACTAGACACAGAACTCCAGATGTGGCTTCTCCAGTAATTGTTTCATACAGTAGGGGATTTACTAATATTACCTAATTCTTCTTCCATGGTGGGACCTTTATTTTGAGAATTGGAGACTCCAAGCACTCTGTTAAATAATATGGAAAATGCACTGCCCCAGACACCTGGAAAGGAAGAAGTAAACAAAATGAGAACTCTCTTTTTGTCTCACACTTTGCATGATTGCATTTAAAAGCCCTTGCCCATGAACGACTGGAATAATTCTTGTTTTAAAGTCTCTTTCTGTCACATACTCACCCATCAAGAAATGCAAGGGATTTTCACTGTACTTCTTCACCACTGTCCCCATAAAAAATTTGCTTCCAAACAAATCAGGAGACATAAAAGTGCCATACTTTGCCATGCCAATCTCATACGGGCTGAATTCCACCCAGTCTGCAAAAGAGAAACAAACCCCTGCTTAGCCAACAACCTCACCAAATAGAAACAGTGGATGAAAATATAGAAAAAAATTAAACTGCTGTCCAAGCAAAGAAATTTTAGTGAAATGGGATGATAAACAACTGACAGGAGTCACTCTTAGGTTGTAAAGGAGTCAAAGTGTTGATTTCAAATGAAGGAACAGTCCAAAATCTCAGCAGAGAAGGAATTCTCATTCTATCTTATCACAACAAACTTCAGGCAAAAAACACAAGGTTGTAAAAGCAGAATATATAAGAGTAGTGGCCATAAAAACCAAATTTTCATCTGGTTTTCATCTCATTCTTCAATATGACTCCTTGTCATACGACATGGGTGTCAGTTCCAAGTTTATTTTCTTTCACAATGATCCTACCAAAAATGTGCAGGGCACTGACAGAGGCGGCAGAAAAATTTATAGACTATCACAACAAAAGTTGTGAAATATTCCAGGAGAGGCCTTTGGATTCCACCAAACCCTGAAGTTTCTAATGAACTCCAGTATGGAAAGGCAAAACTCAGAGTCTGCTGAGAATCTTATTAATACCAAACTTTTTTAAAATGCAAGTCATTTTATTGACTAAAGTGATCAAAAAACCCCATGGAATAAAATGTTCAGATGTATATTCTGAACTTAGCAGAAAATTTCAGAAGTCAGTTGCATTCTAAGGCTTTTTTGAAAAAGGATTTTAGCTGATTTGGAAATATTTTCTTTTTATATTGTTGGAGCTGCTTATATAGGAGAATTAAATTCAAAACAGAAAGTCACAAAAACTACCCTAAGTTTTTAGCAGTGTTTTTTTATTTGACTGCTTCTGTTGAGAAATTAGCCATCATTATAATAATAATAAATAAATAAGTCAATGAAACATCTTTGAAAAATCCCCACAAGTCACAGGATGCCATCCACTCCTCAAGATATTCAGTGTTTCTCTTGAATCATTAAGTGCAGGGTTAACCACTCATCCTGAAAATGAAAGATTTAATCATGAGTGCTGCAAGTTTTGTTTCATGGGGCAATGATTATCTATGCTTAAGTCAAATACACCATCCCATTTTCCAAATAAACTACCCACCAATCTTCACATTTATTGGAGCAGAAGGAAATTCCTTTGAAGACCCAGTCCAGGAATTGAATGGTATTTCCCCTTAGAGATATAAACAGGAATTGGCAGATATGTTTTCAGAACTATGTTGACAGTGAATTAGAATTAATTTAAGCTGTGACAGCCCACTTTCATTTTGTATTTGGAGAGGAGATGTTTTCTCAAGTTACAGACCCTGCTTTGGGAAATGAGATTTCTTCCTTCAAATTAAAGGGCTTCTGCATTAGCTTCTGCCATTCCAGCAGCTCTGTGAGAAAGTGGTCATTTAAATGAGCAGGACTTCTGTGGAGTACTGTGTCCAGTTCTGGACTCTCCAGTTCAAGAGAGACAGGAAATTATGGGAAAGAGCCCAACAGAGGGCTATGAGGACACTGAATGTCTCAAAAGACAAGATCTCTACATCAAGACAAATACTTGATGCTTATACCTCAGTAAATCAGGCTAGTTTCTTGACTGTGACTTAACCCAAAATGTACTACAGTCAAAACCCAAAGCTGTCTTCACTGCAGTTTGGATGTGGCTCTCATTAAGTGAGATCACAGTCCTACACTGCTTCATACCAACTGAAGGTGCAACAGATTTGCGTGGTCTCAGGAAGGAAGACCAAGAGGTAATATTTTGCCAACATTAAGCAGTTGTAAGATTCAGGATTGGGCACATAAATGCATGGACTGTACTCACATACTGAGAACAGATTCACTCTGCAGCCCATTTTTCATAGCAGAATGTGTCCTTTCCTCCTTGGGAAACAGAAACCTTGTTTGAAAATAGAAGTATTTTCGGTTCTGATGAGAAGCTGTTCTCTTGAGAAATTTTCTTTGGGTTATTTATTCACCATACTATAAACAAAATAATCTTTAGGTAAAGTGGCCTTCTCTGAGCAAGAGCAGAAGGTCTGACTTCTCTAGCCTTGCCAATTGGTCTAAAAAAAGGTATTATTTCTGTCACTGGATCTTGGTTTTGCTTTCTTGACACAGTCATATCATTATATAGGATGCGAGACCTCTATAGTTTCTATTGTAAGCTTTTTTTTTTCTCCTTTTCAAACTGAAAGGATATTATTAATGTGAAATACGTTGTTAAGTTTTGAACACAACTCTCTACACTTTCCTATTTACTAGATTATAGACCTATGTGAGATCTTTCATGTTGTTTCAAGTTGAAATGCATTAATTATATCAGATAACGTTCCTTCCGGGAGCGATGGTGCAAGATTTCATGCAGCTGCTAAGAGGTTTCACGCCCCGGGCTCTGCATCTGTTCCCTGCCAAGAGCATCTCTGACCAGGTGGCATCAGCCATGCCCGAAACTGCAGTAATCGTTGTAGCTGAACATCATTACAGGGATCTAGTTAAAGACAGATTGCTTTATTTATTTATTTAATTACTACACCTTCTATTATTATACCAATATCTAAGGAGTATTGGTTGATAGCCAGTATGAGTCAGTGTGCTCAGGTGGCCAAGAAGGCCACCAGCATCTTGGCTTGTGTCAGCACTATTGTGGCCACAAGGAACAGGTAGGGATTGTCCCCCTGAGGTAGGCACTGATAAGGCCACACCTCCAGTACAGGTTTTGGGTCCCGCAATCCAAGAAGGACACTGAGGGGCTGGAGTGTGTCCAGAGAGGGGCAACAAAGCTNTTTTGTATCAAAATGAGTAAAATATTCTGTCTTTTCACTAAAATAAAAATTAGTAAAAATTTTCAAATAATTATTATTTAAAAAATTTTTTTTTTTTTTTTTTTTTAACATACAGAGAACAAAACTTGGTTACTAGTTAAGATTTCAAAGAAAATGAAAGAGGCTGTATGGTGCTAAGACTTATTTTCAGGTAAAAACCATTAATTAATGGTTACAAACTGTTCTAAGACACCCAAACCTAAGAATGACAAGAGAAATAAAAGGCTATTAACCTAAAATACAATCTGTCTTTCCACAGATGGGAAAAGATGCATCTTAAAAGCCACAAAAAGGTTCAGTTGCACAAGGAATCTGTCCAACTTCCCAATCACCCTTTAAAACCCAGCAGAAGAGTTTTTGTGACATACCTGTTGGTGTGTCCTTCAACATCATGACTTCCTATTCTTTTTATAAATTANTTTAAATGAGCAGGACTTCTGTGGAGTACTGTGTCCAGTTCTGGACTCTCCAGTTCAAGAGAGACAGGAAATTATGGGAAAGAGCCCAACAGAGGGCTATGAGGACACTGAATGTCTCAAAAGACAAGATCTCTACATCAAGACAAATACTTGATGCTTATACCTCAGTAAATCAGGCTAGTTTCTTGACTGTGACTTAACCCAAAATGTACTACAGTCAAAACCCAAAGCTGTCTTCACTGCAGTTTGGATGTGGCTCTCATTAAGTGAGATCACAGTCCTACACTGCTTCATACCAACTGAAGGTGCAACAGATTTGCGTGGTCTCAGGAAGGAAGACCAAGAGGTAATATTTTGCCAACATTAAGCAGTTGTAAGATTCAGGATTGGGCACATAAATGCATGGACTGTACTCACATACTGAGAACAGATTCACTCTGCAGCCCATTTTTCATAGCAGAATGTGTCCTTTCCTCCTTGGGAAACAGAAACCTTGTTTGAAAATAGAAGTATTTTCGGTTCTGATGAGAAGCTGTTCTCTTGAGAAATTTTCTTTGGGTTATTTATTCACCATACTATAAACAAAATAATCTTTAGGTAAAGTGGCCTTCTCTGAGCAAGAGCAGAAGGTCTGACTTCTCTAGCCTTGCCAATTGGTCTAAAAAAAGGTATTATTTCTGTCACTGGATCTTGGTTTTGCTTTCTTGACACAGTCATATCATTATATAGGATGCGAGACCTCTATAGTTTCTATTGTAAGCTTTTTTTTTTCTCCTTTTCAAACTGAAAGGATATTATTAATGTGAAATACGTTGTTAAGTTTTGAACACAACTCTCTACACTTTCCTATTTACTAGATTATAGACCTATGTGAGATCTTTCATGTTGTTTCAAGTTGAAATGCATTAATTATATCAGATAACGTTCCTTCCGGGAGCGATGGTGCAAGATTTCATGCAGCTGCTAAGAGGTTTCACGCCCCGGGCTCTGCATCTGTTCCCTGCCAAGAGCATCTCTGACCAGGTGGCATCAGCCATGCCCGAAACTGCAGTAATCGTTGTAGCTGAACATCATTACAGGGATCTAGTTAAAGACAGATTGCTTTATTTATTTATTTAATTACTACACCTTCTATTATTATACCAATATCTAAGGAGTATTGGTTGATAGCCAGTATGAGTCAGTGTGCTCAGGTGGCCAAGAAGGCCACCAGCATCTTGGCTTGTGTCAGCACTATTGTGGCCACAAGGAACAGGTAGGGATTGTCCCCCTGAGGTAGGCACTGATAAGGCCACACCTCCAGTACAGGTTTTGGGTCCCGCAATCCAAGAAGGACACTGAGGGGCTGGAGTGTGTCCAGAGAGGGGCAACAAAGCTGGTAAAGGATCTAGAGCACATCTTTTGAGGAACAGCTGAGGGACCTGTGGTTGTTCAGCCTGGAGAAAAGGAGGCTCAGGGGAGACCTCCTTACTCTTGACAACTCTCTGAAAGGAGGCTGGAGACAGGTAGGGTTGGTTTCTTCTCCCAAGGAACAAGTGACAGGACAAGAGGATATGGCCTCAAGTTGCACCATGGGGTGTTAGGTTGGACACTGGAAGGAATGTCTTCCTGAAGAGGTTTGTCAAGCCTGTCCCAGCCTGCCCAAGGCAGTGGTGGAGTCCCTGTTCCTGAAGGGGTTTTAAAGCCATGGAGATGTGGTGCTCAGGGATATGGTTTAGTGGTGACCTGGCAGTGCTGTGCTAGCTGTTGGACCTGATGATCTTAAAGGTCTCTTCCAAACAAAATGGTTCTCTGATTCTATGATGTAGAAATTTTTTTTTTTTTTTTTTTTTAACATACAGAGAACAAAACTTGGTTACTAGTTAAGATTTCAAAGAAAATGAAAGAGGCTGTATGGTGCTAAGACTTATTTTCAGGTAAAAACCATTAATTAATGGTTACAAACTGTTCTAAGACACCCAAACCTAAGAATGACAAGAGAAATAAAAGGCTATTAACCTAAAATACAATCTGTCTTTCCACAGATGGGAAAAGATGCATCTTAAAAGCCACAAAAAGGTTCAGTTGCACAAGGAATCTGTCCAACTTCCCAATCACCCTTTAAAACCCAGCAGAAGAGTTTTTGTGACATACCTGTTGGTGTGTCCTTCAACATCATGACTTCCTATTCTTTTTATAAATTAAAAGCTCCCTGCACTCTGTTCATAACAATGCAAATTTTGTTAAGCCCTGAAGAATGTTTCATATCATGGCAAATTCCTTCCTAATCCTTGCTGTAAGACTTGTAATTTCAAAGGGTACCAAGTTGCAGGATACAATTATTCTCCAAAGTATTAAAAAAACAGGTTGGGGTTTTTTTTGTCAGTCATGCACTTCTCTTCCCACGTGACTCAAAAGATGGATTGAAAACATACCTGCAAACATGAGCTCTGAGACATCTGGCTTGACATGGAGACAGGTGAAGAGCGGGAGAGCACACTGTGCGTTATTGACTTTCTCCTTCATGTTGCTCAAAGTGCTGTCCATTCTCTGCATGAAAAGAAAGGGATTATGTCCCATTGGATACTATGAAGGCCTACTGGGATTTGAGAGACTACTCATCACCCTGAAATTCTCAAAGAAATGGAAAATGGACAAACGGAGTTAATTTCAGCAAAAAACAGAACAGTAGAATTTGTAGAAGGAATCAATCTGGGTGAATGTCTTTTAACTGCACCATTTGGGAAGGAAGAAGTGGGAGAAGAGGTGAGAGGAAGAGGAAGAGGAAAGAAACATGTTATAGATTCTAAAATAACATGGCCAAAAGAGAACATTACTGCTGGACAAAGCCAGGTTTTTTCCCTCTCCTACTGGGAAACATGAAAACAAGGAAGATTCTCTTTGGCAGAGAGGCCATTAATGATGGTGTGACGTGTTACAATCCAGGGGCTTCCTTCTGAAAAGTCAGCAAACTGAAGAAAAGCAAATGGACTATTAAGAGGTTAACCAAGAATCTGCATCTCCCCCAGAAAGTACTATGGAGTCTGCAGTCAAGAAAGACTGAAAGTCACTAACATGAACTGTACTGAGATGTTACCTGTGAATAACCAAAAGCCTTATTTCCATTTTCATAGATTGTGTCAGGTTCAGATTCAAGCTAAACATTCCTATATTTGTTTAATTCTTCAGGAAACAGGGACTTCAACTTCACACAATCCCCAGCCTCCTTTCATTGTCAGAAATTTACGCTATAGAGTGGCTACCAAAAGCTGTGTTGCTGTTTTGCAGTACTGTGAAGTGTTTAAAACCTAATGGCAATGAATACTGATGAAAGATCCAACTGCACAAAACACGGCTGTGAATCTCTTCACACATTCAATCTCACCCTAAGATCAAATCCACATTCTGCTCACCTGACTCATTTGAACCTGACATCTGCATGCCCAACACAGTCAAGGACAATAAATCATACTATATATTCAATACAAAATATTCAATATAATATTAAATAACAAAATACAACATGATGACCCTCCTGTTTTCTCATTTCTCAGAGGAACAAGTAATAATGAACAGAGATGTGGATCTTTCACCTTAAGATTGGTATTTCATTAAGCAAATGTTGCTTTTCTTATAGCAAAATGTGTATAAAGAGGTGACATCACTTTGTAATTTTCTGCTGGAATTGCTTGAGCAGATGTTAATGGATGACATAAAATGTTAGGATCCTGCTGCAAGTACCCTGCAGTCAAGTTCACTTCTGCTGCACATGAACATGTGATGTTTTCCCAGCTCTTAAAGAAATGAGCACAATTCAGGAATGTGTCCCAGAGCAAGGAAAGCATTCAGTAAGTCTCTTACCCAGTATCTGTTCAGCTATAACTTTAAATATTCCTATTGCTAGACCTGCTTTGTTACAAGTGACTGAGGTCATTCCAATAAACTACTACCAGCAGCTATCACGCAGTAGTTTCACAAATCTAATGATGATAAAAGAAAATGAACTCACATCGTGGATAAGTGTTTCACCTATTAACATTCCAAAGATATCAGTGAAGGTGACAGGCTGCCCTGAGCTTTTCTTATTCCACAGTGCTTCGATGTAGCGTTTCACCTTCTGAGGAGTGAGCAGCAAAAGTGGGTTGTGACTCACAGAGTTCATCAGTTCTTGATTAATCTCTTTTGGTCCCTTTTCTGGAAAATCTGGATGTGAATACAAAGTTGACATGTACCTGCAACGGAAAATAGGCTCCATTAAGTATCAGAGCCTGGTTCAGTCAGCTGCCTGCAGTGTACAATAAACTCATAAATAATTTGATACAATTACTGATTAGATCAGATTAATTTTATACAGTAAATAAATATACTGTCATTTTCTCTTTCTCAAGGCATAGAAAGCTAAACAATTTGTTCTAAATGTAAGCACACAATCACACAACATACATTTCCATAATGTGTATATGATATGAAAGATTACAGTGTTCCTTATTTGTCTGTTTAAGGGATAATGGACAGAATCATCATAAGCTGAATAAGGAGCTCCTCAAGGTGTCCCTGTGTACCTAAACTTGGCAGACTGGAGGTTCTAGAGTATATAAATACATAAGATATCCCTCTCTCCATCACTCTCCAGTTCATTATTGCTATTTAAATACTCCTACAATATATTAGTGTATGACATGTTTTCCAGGATCTACATGTTCCGGTAATAAGGCAAAGCACAGAAACTACAATCTGTGTAGCTAATTAATTGTGAGGGCTCATAAGAGGCCTATGAGGAAAACCTTGAGTTCGTCCTTGAGTAACTCTGGAAACTAAAGGTTTGTTTACTCAAAACAAAGTTTAGAAACAGGGACAACTGTGGTTTTCACTTGGCTGCCTAAAGATAGGCCGGCCTCATCTAGGAGAGGCTCATTTCACTGTGATTTATTCACCAAGCTGTCTCGGGTGTACACACCACCCTGTGCAGCAGTGAGGTACACACTGTGTAAGCATGGCCCTGAGATCACTGCCCAGCAATTTACTTGACAGCATGATGAACCCCGTGACACAAATGATGTAAGGATTTGATTCAGGTCCTTGTGCAGACTGTATGGCTGGTTGAGCATGTCAGCTCGTGGGTGGAACGAATGCGGCGGCGAGCTTCCAATGGCAGTAGAGAAAAGAAAATGCAGGATGAAGAATTCAGTGCAAGGTTGAAGCAAGATGAGAGAAGCCATCAGGAGGTAAATGCGTTGCTCCAAGGTTAGGCATACAGCTGAGGGAACAAGAGAAAACCTGCCACCCCTGCCAGGAAAGGTATTCTCCACCCTTCAGAAAAAGAAAAGAAGATAGTTATTCCCAAGTAACAGACTGCATGGAAAAAAGGAAAAGAGAGTGCCTAAGTGTCTATTTATTCACCAATCAAGGGAAATCTGAAGAAGTGATACCAGCAAGGCAGCAGACATCTGTTCAAATACAGCCCTTTCCAACATATGTTTCTGACTGGATCAGTTCAGATAATAGATTTTATATGAGATCAAATATGGGTTCACACCTGAGGTTTCCCAAAAAAAGGACCTTATTGCAGCTGCCTGACACCATTCCAGAACTCTCACTTCAAATGCTATGTTGCTCTATTCAATTATTTTTCATCCAGACAAAAAAGGCATCTTCCACTTGTCACAGATTTGACAGAAGTACACCCAGGAGACTCAACTGACAGTGATAAATCTGCACCCTCCACTAGTGAGAGAAAACCCAGGTTCCAGGGATCCCAACTTTTTCTAATTCAATCTGAATTATAAGCTTCCTCCAGTTCATAGACACTTCTGGTATTTCAAAAACTGAATGTTTTCTACCTAGTCTGGGAGGGGGGCAGCAACCTTCACAGAAGTGAAAAATAACTGAAATTGAATTTCCACACAAGAAATAAAAGGGATCATGACTGACTCCAGAAGAGTTAACAACTTTGGGGTTAGAGGATTTCCTTAGAATTCATGGAACTAATGTCCAAGTGCTTCCTTAGAGTTAAACCAGGGGATAAAACTCACCCCAGGGAGACTATCTGGTCATTATATGCTCATTTATATCTAGCTTGTCCAATGAAGAAATGAGACATTCCTATAATCTTATCATTTAGACTGGAAGGAACCTCGAGGGCTCTACTCCAGCCTCCTGCCCAATGCAGAGTCAACTTCAAAAGTCAGATCAGGTTGCTCAGGGCTTTGTTCAGTCAAGTCCTGCTCTCACATGAAACATTCACTGAGTCACACTGAGAGAGGATAACACCTCGCCCAGCCTCGGCAAGTCAGGATGGGGCAACACATTCCAGCACTTGACCACTCTCACTGCAAAATAATTTCCCTAATAGCCAATTAAATTATTCTTGCTGTAACTTATGGCCATTACTCCTTGTTGTTTCTCTGCGTGTCTCCAGGAAGAGGCTTTTTTCTTTACAGTAAGATCTGCTCCCAACACTACCTTTGCCTGCTCCTCAGGGCTAAATAAATCCCACTGCCTCACTCTCTCATGTGCTCATGAGAGAGTTGTCATGAGCAACCTAGTTGCCATGATGGTACTCTGAGAGAATTCATTCAGTTTGCCAACACCTTTCTTGTATTAGATGGCCCTAAATTGGATTCAGATGCAGCTCAAAGTTGGCATGTTTATGATAAAATTATATTTGGTGACATTTGGGATAGTCCCCTGAGATGTCAAGTTTTCTTGAGATGCAAAGTCGTCTGCTGGGATCTGATCCATGGACATCAAAAACAAGTTTTAAAGTTAGACTAAAGTCTGCATTTTTTCTACTTAATGAAGAAAATGTAGCATTAAGGAGTTTAAACAATTAAGAAATTTGGGCTGAACTTGTCAGATGTCTTTGCCTGATAAAAATGACACAGCTTTTAAATATGTGACATCATTACATTTCAGAAACATCAAAACAAATACTTTCAGCATTTGTATTGAGGGTAATCTGGGACAACATTTAGAAAAGACAAAAGACAAAAGGCTGCAGGTTCATAGCACCAGACAGGGAGAAAAGAAACCCTCTCAGACGTCATGTTGGGCTTCAGAGTGTTTTGAGACCAGCAAAGCCCTGAGCTCGTCACGCCCAGACAGAGCCTTGCGCACAGAGCCATCACTCCGGCTTTCTCTCAGTGATGTGGTTCCCGGCAATGGGCTGGAGCACCCACTGAGTCAGACAGAGGGACATCATAACTACTTGAGGAAGGTGTTCTAACGGAGATGTCTTTGAAGATCTCACTCCCATCTGACTAACAAACCATTATAAAAAACAATGTGATTTCCAAATTAAAGAGTGACAACAGGGGTGCCCCAAGGCAAACGGCGGCTGGTTGCCCTGCAGCGTGGCCTTCACTTGGATTCTTCCCTATGAGCGGAAAAAGATCTTCTCAAGTCTTTTTATGCTAAGGAATAATGACTGAAGAGGTCCTAAACAACACTAGTAAATCTTTTTTTTTTTTCATTTCAGCACGAAAATAAAATGAACACAAAATATTTTGGACTTAATATATTTGAAATTAATTATTTTTTTATCAAGAAAAATAAGTAGCTACACAGTCCTGGCCCATACATTATTGGCAATTATACAGAAATGTGGGTGCATAGAGATCATCCATTCCTGCTGTCAAAGCTTCTAAGCTAGATTTGTGTCAGCATTAGTGTGACCAAAAGGATTACACCAGGGATTGTACCCCTGGACTGGGCACTAGGGATGCCACACCTGGAATCCCGGGTTCACTTTTGGACCCTTCACTCTGAGGACATTGAGGGGCTGGAACATGTCATTGAGGGCAATGAAACTGGGGAAGTGTCTAGAACATGTGAGGAGCATCTGAGGGACCTGGAGAAAAAAAGGCTCAGGGAAGACCTCCTCTGTCTTGAAAACTCCTTGAAAGGAGTATGGAGCCAATCTCTTCTCCCAAGGAACAAGTTACAGGACACAAGTTCTCAAATTATGCCAGGGGAGGTTTAGGTTGGACATGAGGAAAAACAGCTTCCCCACAAGAGTTGTCACAACCTGTCCCAGGCTGCCCAGGGCAGTGGTGGAGTCCACACCCCTAGAGGGGTTTCAAAGCCATGGAGATGTGATACTGAAGGACATGGTTTAGTGGTGACCTGGCAGTACTGGGTTAGTTGTTGGACCTGATGATATGAAAGGTCTCTTCCAACCAAAACAATTGTGTGATTCTATAAAATCACCTGGAGACTGAGCTCTTCTCACCCTCTGTGGTATTTTGAAACACCTTCACCAGCAGACCTGCTCTGCTGACCCTCTGTACTGCAAGACGACATACAGCTGCCTCTCTATGTAAAACAGCTGACTCTCTGTGTCTTTTCTGTACTGATGGTGTACATGTAAAATTTGCTGCCAATGGTAATAGTAGAAATAAGTGAACTCTCATGAAAATTAATTCTTCAGCTTTCAGAAGAAAAACTGAAGAAAAACCAATGCAAACCCCCTTACCATGTAGATCCCGAGAGACCAGCAATGTACGTGGCACAGTCTAAAATTCCCGATTCATAAAGTGCTTTCATGACTCCGGCAAACCCCACCATGGCACGAAATCCACCTCCTGAACCCAGGATTGCTATCACTGGCACCTGCACGGGTGAGAAGAATAACACATCACCACATCAATTCAGGTAAAGACTTAAAAGCAGTAAATTAACATTATTCATCAATCACTGGCCAGACATTCCAGTCCTCTGCAATTAATATGTCAACATCCAGAGATCCTCACAGCCAAGAAGAAACCTGCGCTTTCCCAAAACCCTGTGCAAAAGATCTAAGAAGCCAAGAAGGTATCCTGCAGACTTGTAGTGGTATTTGTGCAAGAGAATGGCAAAATCACAGAATCCCAACGTGGTGTGGGTTGGAAGGGACCTGTGGAGATCATCTCACCCAGGCCCCTGCTCCAGCAGGGTCACCCAGAGCAGGGAGCCCAGGATAGCAGTGTCCAGGTGGGTTTGGAATCTCTCCAGAGAAGGAGCCTCCACAACCTCTTTGGGCAGTCCCTTGTTGAGGGAGGTTTGCTGCTGGCCCAGACTCCAGATCCATGTTGGCATGGAGAAATGGCTGAGCCTCACCTGGTTGTTCAGATGCTACTCCTTACTGCTCATCCACATGAACAACAGGGGTACAAGCTGGGGAAATCCTGACTAGCTGAGAGATGCTTTGCACTCAGTGCTGTAGCCTGTGGACTTAGCCTTTCTAGTCTGGAAGAGGAATGGCTCAAGCAGATGCTATCAGGCCCGGGTGGTATCACTAAAGAGACTCTTGGCATCTTGACCATGAAGCTTTGCTTGCTCATGAAGATAGTCCATCAGGAAATAAAGAATCCACTAGACCAACAGAGTGAGGAACACCTTCAGGAACAGACTGACTCATTTAATGAAGAAGACTCTAAGACTGATTTAAATGATGGAGCCTAAGTGAGCAAAGGGTGCAAACATTGCAAGTGAAGGAGGAATGCACAGGAGAAAGTCATCAGTGAGACATGCATGCTCCTGCTCAGAAGGAAGAGTCATCAAAGGCTTCTGTATTAATGTGCAGAGACATCAATGAAGAAAAATGGAAGTTCAGGTTCAGTCACAGCTCTGTGACACAAGCAGATTGCCCCCAATTTGGTGGGCAAGCCTATGGACCTGGCACACAACCATGGATGGGTGGAGGTTGGGAGGATAGGCAGGGAAAAAGGGTGCAAGGGTGCTGTGCTCTACAAGAAAGCAGCTCCTTGATGGCTCTGCACATCAGGATGAAATCAGAGATACATCTTTTGGGAGCTTCTGGGTCTTGATGAGAGAGAAAGTAATGCTCAGGATGTTGTGGCAGTGAGATTCAGACTCTTGAGCCATGGGATGAAGAGAGTAAGGCTTTCTCCAAAAACCCTGGAGTCTCCACCTGCTCACAAACAGTGAAGAACCAGGGGCAAAAGTGGCCACTGGGAGCTGCTTAGGCTGCAGCCCTCACAAAGTGATGGAGTTCAGGATCAGACCAAGGTTATATATATATAGTGCAAGTCAAATACCACCATTATGACCGACTCTCCTAAGCTTCCTGTCTACTGAAATAATGTAGAGAATCTCAAGTCCAGTTCATTTGCACAGAAATGTGGTGCTTCTTTGGACCTTAAAAACCAACCAATAAGTCTAAAAAATCAGGTGAATAAACCATGTCAGGTCTCAGCATTAGTAAGATGTTGCACTCACAATGCCATGTCGCTTAGAACTCTAATTGCCTAAATTGGAATTTATTTGAAGGTCACCTCTTGTAGCAAGATCTCTAAATAAAAATATATTCAGAATTTATTGAGACTGTCTGTCCTTCTTACCTACAATCCAAAATAAATATTATATTAAATTTATTTATTAAACTATTTAGTTACAAGACCACAGAGATTTTTAAAGCAAGCCAAACACCAGCCTTAATCCAAATTATACCTTTGTGACAGAGCCAAAAGCAGTAGAAGTTCCTAATCAGAAACAGAAGAGACACAAATATTGTTTTGGCGAGGAGTTTAATAGCACAATTTATAATAAAAACAGCTGATATTGCTACACTGCGTGAAGAGAGTCTCAAATTTACACCTCTCTTGCAAGAACTCTGGGAGAGGTAGGAGAATTTCTGTGTACATCTACTCAGATACCCAGAGAGAGCAAAGGGAGCAAAAGCAAACCCAGTTCCAAGTGATATTACATTGAAAATATATCTACAGGGTGTTTATTTTATAATTCTTCCTTTCTAACTTCCCAGCCTTTCCAGCCCTGACCTCAAAGCTGTTCACTTCCACTGTATCATTTCCCCAAGTATCCAGAAATAAGCAAAAAAAACCAAACAAACAAAAAACAAATTTGCTTGCTAATCAAACATTTCATCAGATATTTTTGACTAAAAAAATGTCCCATCTTGTTCCCAGTTTCCAAAGCCCAGAAGAATTTTCCACTATTCAATGGTGATAAGGCAACATTGGTTTGTTACTAAGCATAAAAAGAATTAACCCAGTTGTGCAGAAAGCCCCTATCTGATCAAACCAGTAATCAGTAAAAAATTTCACTGAAACACAGTATTAGGTGCCAATAGATGGGATTAATTGTAGGAAAAGGGCTCATGTGACTACTGTGCTCAGCTTCTTGCAGCATCCACTGCACTCCAAGCCATGAAACTCCCCCACAGACTGAAAATGCACAGTCACATGGCAATGACCACGCTCAACGACCAAGGAAGTTGAGACATTTCTTGAGGCTTCCATTCCACAAAGAAATGCTTACTCCTGATGCAAGAAGATTGTTTGATACTCTCTTCCTAAGTGTTAAGCTTTAGTAATAGAAACCACAGGTATTTCCTGGTATCAGCATTCATCATGCACCTCCAGAGATATCAATCTATCAAAAAGATGACAAGAAGAAGGTGAAGATCTGGGACAGGTCTATTTTGTTAAGCCAACACCCCAATAACGGAGCTGTTGCTTTGAACAGAAGAGCCACATTACTAATTGCAAATTTAATCATGTGCATTAGGCTTTGAAAGCTCTTTACCAACACCACCTAATTAATTGACACAGACGGATCCCAACAGGATGAAGACAGTGGTTTGCAGGTGCAAGCCTGGAAAAGGTATGTGAGAATCTTTCCAAAGCACCACTAACTCAATAAAACTATTCATCAAGTGGCACGAGCACAAGGGAAAATCTGAGTTTTCTTCAGAATGCAGAGAAATTTGTAAGGAGGATTGAGAAAGGATGTGGAGAAGAGTCACCAGCATCCTGATGGCAAATGATTCTCACATATTTAATCCACTGGAATTTGGAGAATCATAGATTCCTGTACTGGGGGAGTGTGGGGATACCAAGAGGTAGGTGGGTGTGCAGTAACTCTTCATCTCCACTTGATATTGAAGCAAAATATGAAGACCTGCCACCACTACTGTAGTTCCAGAACTGAAATTCAACTGGAGAGCTCTAGAGCAGGAGGATGCAGTTTAAGAGAGCTTCCCCCAGTAAATAAAGCTTTGGAATGACGAAAAAAATTACTGAAGAGAAGCATTTACTGCACATTTACATTAATTTCTTTCAGCCAGCTGAACACAAGTTGACTCGTAGGCATAAGTCAGGTGATGAAGGAAGGTTACGAGTCCTTTCCTGCTCTGCAAAGGTAGAGCAAGTTTCCAAGCAGGTTAAAGAAGCTTTTTGGCTGCAATTCAGTTTCCAACAAGGAAAGAAATTTAAAATTTTAGTTCCTCTCTAGGATAAATAGGGCAGAGGCCAGGGGGAAGTATCTGTAGAGTGCAAAGGGAAAAGAACCAAGAAGCCATCTAATGGCTGAGAAAGAAGGTAGGCTACCAAGTCATAAAAAGGCATTTCAAACATATTTTCCAGTAATCTGGAAAAAAAAAAAAAAAAAAAGTTAAAATATATTAAAACTTGCTTTAGGAATGAGTTGTGCAGATGTTTTTTATCCAAATGCCTGGAAAACACAGCTCACAAAATCTGGACAAGAATACCTGTAGTGGGAAAAAAAAATGCCAGGGGCACAAAGGATTATTAAAAAACTGTTCTGGAAATCCAGTCTTAGAGAATGATACACTTTCTATAATTGATTGCAGGATTTTTAGACAATGAAGCCACAAAAATGATAAAAATAAATTGAGTGCTAGCACAGGTATGAGAAATTTTATCCTCTGGGTTTTCAGAATAAGCCTCCAGATGAATTAAGGGAATCTGGAAGTTCTCACTTCCCCATCCAGGGATGCGTAATTATTTCACAGGTCTTCAAGACTCACAGCATCCCTGCCAGGCACACGTGTTGCTATTCACAGATGAATAAACCTAGGTGACTTGTATAAGATTAAACAATGACTCATAAGCAGCTAAGAATACTCATTATGTCTCTTGATTTCTGAGGCTATGTTAAGGCTAAGAGCACCTTATAAATCCTTCTGCTATCTTCCATCTGTAGCAATAAAAATAAAAAATGACAGCCTAGAAGGACAAAGATACATCTTAATTTGAGCAAAAAGGTTTTTTACATTGCTAGAAGCAGCTAAAAATTCTGCCAAGTCATCTTAGAAGTACATGCTTGGTATATGAAAAATGGGAGGCTCACATTAGCTCAGTCCTTCCTGGGGTTGATGAGCCTGTAATTAGAGATTAGAGATTCACAAATATCTACTCTGATAAGATCTGCATCTGTTAAAATGAAAAGAACTGAAAATTAAAAAACCTTGAAGAAGATCCTTCACAATGTGCACATCACTAAAAATAAAATATCTATGATACTTTTTATTCTTTTTTTAATTCTTTTTTTATTCTTTTACCTCCCTCAAAGTTCACACGAGTGCATTTTATTACACACTGCTTATGCTAAAAAGGCACAAAAGGAATTTATACCAATGAATTAATCAACCCTGATTAATTCCTTGATTCTGCTCATTGCTTGACATGCTCCCCTTTGCCCCTCAGCTTTCCTGTCACAATCTGGGGAGCAGAAGAGGAGAAGAAACAAGGAAGGAAGAAAAAGGACAATGAAAAAGCTCCTACAAAACAAGCAGATTCCTAATTAACTCAAAATAATGCAGATTTTAATGAAACCACAGAACAGTTCACCACCATTCCTCAATCTGACATAACCCAAAGCACCATCAGTCCATCCAGATCTGTTAGCTCAACTTTGTTGGCTTGGTTCAGATCACTAATAAGCCAACGAAAGCTACAGTTTCTCATATTCTCTAAGAATCAGACATTCTCTAACCCTATAAAATGGGAAAAGGAAAGACAATAATTTCCAGTGGAAATTAATAATTTCGAGCGTGCAGGGGCAGATCCTGCAGCTGGGTGTGCCAGAGCCACTGCACACTTCTGCTGCTGCAGGCACTTCATGTACCCCCAGGCACTTTGCAGGTGAGGATCCCAGTGCAGGACCAACTCCTTAACAAAGCATGGAATTCAGAATCGGAGCAAAACAGAAAGTTTGGATGGATGTCCTGTGGCTGCTTTTAATCCAGGCATAACCTACTAAAGACTAAAAAAATTAAGAACCAAATACAAGTTGCAAGAGTTTGTTTTAGATGCAAGTGAAAAGCTGTGATTTCTACCCCAAGGTGGCATTCACACAGTACTGTCCTTTGGCACTTAATGGGAAGATCCTGAAGTGCAGCTTCGTTTTGGCACAGAATTTTCACTCATAAAACCTCAATCTATAAATTTAGAGCCCAAGAAAAATTGTTCTCAAGACCAAATGGGAAAATAAACTGTTTTGCTTCTACCACCTATCTTTACACTGAACCCTTCTGCCTCAAACGTCTCACTCATTCCTTTGAGAGCCAAAGGCAGGATTCCAAGGGTGATACTCGTCTTGACGTGAACTCTCGGAACTTACATCACGGGAAGAGGTCAAGTTCTTGCTGTTTTCCTCTCCCAGAAATGATCTCATGCTCTGCATGATGTTATCTTTGCGCTGCTGCCGGAATTTCTTCTCCTCGTCGCACAGGGCCATGCTGAAGCGGAGGTCGGTCGAAGAGCTGTTAGCAAAACAGACAGGCTTTCAGGAAAGGCCTAACTCAGAATTAGAAATGTCACCTAGGTAAGTGAGTGGAAGGAAGAGCAAATTCATCACTAATTTCCATAAGATTAAATATAAAGTAAAATATAAAATAGATACAATAAAATGCAATTTAAAAACCACAACAAAATAAAACACACTAAAATAAAATACAATAAAATAAGGATTATTCATAGAATCATAGAATGCTTTGGGTTGGAAGGAACCTTATGTGACAGCTACATCAGCTGATTCTATGGTGTGATGGATGCAAAGACCAACATTTCACTGGGTCTTCAAGACACATGTTTTATATAGAAACCTCATTGTTCACACAGTAATAAAAACAACACAAAATTCAAAGCTACTAGTGATACATTTTTATGAGGTCTTAAAAAAACCCTAAATTAAAATATAGAGTTCACCACTCACAAGTATTTATGGTCTAGAAATTTGAATTCTCTGATTATCTGCTGAGCAAAGAACAGCAATAAGAAATTTTCCTATATTCCCATTAACATAACAGGTTGCCCAGGGCAGTGGTGTAGTCCCCGTCCCTGGAAGGTTTTCAAAGCCATGGAGGTGTGGTGCTGAGGGACATGGTTTAGTGGTGACCTGGCAGTGCTGGGTTAGTGGTTGAACACAATGAGCTGAAAGGTCTCTCCCAACCAAATGATTCTGTGATTCTATGATAGCAAGACACAGCCAAGCATCTTCTGTTAATTTAATGGCAGAGATATAAAATATTTGGAAAAGAAGCCTTGGAGGGTTTAGGGGTGGTCTCATGGGCCACCCACACATCTGCATCTTTAATAGTACAAAATGAGGAACAGAAATGATCCCTGGGGGATGTTTGTCAGTCTCCAAAGTAACTACAAAAGCGTTCCCCAGTTTCAGTGCTCAGCACAGCTATTCATAGCTATAGACAAAAAATTACTCTTTAAATGCCTTGTTTTCAGTAATTCCTTTGTATGCTTAAAAAATATCCTTCTGGTTAAACCTCAAGGTGATTTTTGGTCTTTCACCGAGCTAGGCTCAGAAAGATTTCCAACACTGTTCATTTATGTGGAAAGTTAAGGTGAGCCACAAAGTTACCGTAGCAGGTAAAATAATGAGGGTATGAGGTGAACCTGATGTCTAGGAGTTTATTAGAGAAGTCCTTGAAAAGGAAAAGATTTAACATAAAGCAGGATGAGAAATTAATATGATGGTCTTGATCTTGCAAATATTTAGAAAGGGCAAACCAGTTATTAAAAAAAAAAAATGGTGTTTAAGGCAATGACAGAATTACAATAAAGCCCTATTTTTAAGATCTGGTATTTCTATGTTAAACCAAGGAATTTTTCCACTCTACCCAACATGTTCTTAAGAAAATTCTAATGAAAAGAATAACATCCACAAAATACCTTTGTTGCTAACACATTTTCCATTGTTTTCTTATATACAGGACACTTACCAAACTTCAAGAGACATTTCCAAAGTCATTTCTGTGACCTAAACCAGAAATACATAAATATGGTTATACCACTTATAGAGGAGAAAATGGTACCTGGAACATAAACTATTACGGTCAGAATTTTTATTTTTTTTTAATAGAAGAGCATTTCTGAAATACAGGAATGAGTTTCTTTTCTACAGAACTTTGTTTTTAAAAGCAGTGTGATTCCAAGACACACCACTAGAAGTGAATGGAGTAGAAAATGCTCTTAAGGTGCTGCTGAATCCTGATGTTCACTCATCAGATCCCACTGCCTTGGCTTTCTTCTGCTGCCAATCACTTTTTGATTAAACAAGCAGAAAATGCAAAAATGCAGTCACTTGCAGGGAAAAGAGAGAGGAAAAAAAAAGGAAAAGAAAAAAAGAAAGAGTATCAAAATTCCAACTGCACTAAGGTTACGTCTAATTAAACACTAAATCTTACATGTCAAACTCACTGATTTCCAATAAATAGACTTTAACCAGTTATTTGGTGCCACCATATTCTGTATCACACAGAATACAGCAGAGCTCTCAGAAATCCTCAGATCCTATAATAAACCACAGCCCAATACAGAACTCCTGACAGCATTTATACTTATATGTATACAATTCATATACACATAAAAATAACCAGACGTGATGGCTATAACTACAGTACCAAATTATGTTCTGAACGGTCTGTGATACTCCAATACCTGATGGAATTTTAATAGGTGCAGAACAAGCTGATTACCCATGGATGGAACAACAGTTTCCAGTAGTCACTGTGCAGACAGACAAGTCCCATCAGAGTGACTCCATCTCTTTGGTATACGTGTGCAAAGAGAAAAATCCAATTAATGCATTACTGCGTGGTAATCAGGGCTGTGTTACAACAAGCCATTTATTGAAAGTGAAACATATAATAATAATAAAAGAATTTCTGTCAGCTTTCTGGAAGCCTCAGGCACCAGTAGTAGACGTAGAGCAAACTCTGTGTAACCTCTCATTCTAATAAAAGACCATTAAAGCAAATGGAATCAAGTGGTGCAAAAATTGGTTTAGAAAGGTTGAAACTAGACTTTTAAAGGGGATGCTCTCAGCAGGGACACTGAGGCATTATACAGTGGCACTAGTTTCCTTAATTCTCCTCTCAGCAGGACCATAAGAAGATAAACACAGTGTCTCTAGGACAGCACTCTGTGTTTAACCACAGGCAACAATGAATGCTTAGAAAACCAGCTTCAGAACAGCTGAACATCAAGTTATTTCCTGACTGGAAGGGTGCCACCCTTAACCTCTCCACGATATACTCTAGTCCCTTCTTGAATTTACAACTTGGATCTATATTAATCACCCACTTACATAGTTCTGAGGTGGACTGATGGGCTCAGAAATAAGCTTGGATTTTGCTTCATCTAGAAGCATGTACCAAGAGCAGGCCAAATGTTCTTTTAATGCTTCATAAGAAGAGCAACATCTGACTCAGTGAGTCTCAGTTCAGGTGCTCTTCTAAGAGCTGTCCATCATGTTCAAAGTGGCACCACCAAAGGCAAAGCTGTGAATGCTGTGACTTACATCATTGAAAGTTAACTGGACCTCCTTCTTCTCTCCCAGTTTCAGAGATGATATAGGAAATGTGGATGTGCCAAGAGTCTCATCCATAACATAGTTGGCATCCATCAAAGTAACCTAGAAAAGATAGATGGGCTTTCAGTTCCTCTTTGACAATTCCCTTGTTAATTCTATACAACCTATGCCTGAAGTAAAAAAAAAAAGAAGTATGGAAAAGGAATAGGCCTAATCCAACCCAGTTAACACCCGGTGTCAACAGACATGGGCTTTAAAACATGGTAAACTCATGGAATGTGTAGGTGGAAGCTTCAAGGCATTCTATTGCATGGGTAAAACAGCATCATGCACAGAGGGTGTTTTATGAGAGCATCTTTAGTACAGTAAATCTCACCATCTTTCTAAGCAGACACAGTAACTTCAAATTAGACATATAAATATACAAATTTCCAGTTAGTGGAATTTATCTGTGGAGAAACTTAAGATGCTGTTAAAATGCTGATACACCAAAAAAATGCAGCAACTTGTCAGTGAAGATAAAACCCAGACATCCTAGCCTTGTACCTACAGAGATTTTTATAGCAAGGATTTGGCAAATATACATCATTCCAAACTACACAAAGCTCTTCTCTGTATCCAGCCAGATCTTCAAGTCTCATCTTATATTCTCCATGTCAGAGCACAGACCTTTTCAAACTGTGATGTCATCTAAAGGTATATGTGGATACTGCAAAATGCTGTTCAATGCTTTTGCTCTAACCCACGTGGTTCCAGGTCTATCAGTTTTTCTTCTCCGGGGCACCCTTCCAAGTTCACAAGTAAGCTACCCAGAAAGAATTTCTAAATTACCATTTACATGGTATCTATTAAATGAGGTCTCCAAACTCATTTTGCTTATGGGGTTGGTTTTTTTCTGCTTCATGGAATTGTATCTCCTAAAATCTCCTATGTTTGTGGCTTGGATCATATCCTCTGCAAAAACAAGATACGATCGCTTCAATGACTAGTTGCTCATCTGGATTCAGTCTCTTCTCAACTATAAAGAATCTTCTTCATCCTGTGCCACAAAGCAACCCTTTGAAATGATGAACTGTATTTCAGGACAGAGTTCATTCTTTTAATGGCATCGACATTCTTCTGCTTCCTCACAGAACTTCCCTCTCATTGCTGTAAATTCTGAGGGCTGTCTTTTAAAAACTAACTAGCAAAAACTTCTTAAAATAGGATTTTTGAGAGCTTCTTACACTTCAGATTGAAAACTACACTTGGGACAAAGTTCAGGACAGATTAAAATAATTTGAGGATGAGAGGATTGTGGAGTCTGAGTGTGCTTAGGAATTCACAAAGGGTTTTGGGTGGGGAGGTGGCTGCACGTATTGGAACTAATAGAGACTTGCAGAAGCTGGCAGTACACTATGGCCATGCTGTGCCGGAAACCAACAGCATGCCAGCTCATAAAATCTTGTACTCTACAACCACTGCATAAACCCATGCCAAGAATGAGAAACAGCTTACAAAATATTAGCCAAATGACAAAGGAGGGTTTAGAAAGTGGGGGTTTCTCAGCCAGGTGGGAAATAAGGTCGTCATGTTGGTACCACAGAAGGAAGCGAATGAATGGCCCAGACCTCCACACGGTCAAAAATTCCTGAGATCATGGAGGAGTAAGAAATGAACCACTTGCCAGAATCTCAACATCTTCACATCAGAGTGAAGAACCATATAAGAGGTGGTCCTGTGTCCCAGAAGGTGGCAGATAAGCTGTTGGCTGCTGCCATTCTCTATTTAGTAATTTACCCTTTAAAAATCCCAGAAACAAATCTTGTACTCAACAAATCTCACATTACCAGGGAAGCTGCTAAGTGTAACTCCAAGCAGAGCCTGACCCAGGTTTTACAAAATGCAATTAAAACAAAGGGGCTCTATTTGAACTGTTACTTGCTACTGATGAGTTTGCCATTCTGCTCATCTTCTGAAGATCATGAGAGCTACTATAGATCACATTTACCCAGCTGCAGCTCCTGGAGACTTTCCAAAAAAGTACAAGATCTGCAAAGAGACAGGGAAAACTCACTGCCCCAGGACTACTGCTGGAATACACAAAGGCTTTATGAGGCATCATTGAAACAAATTTCAGTTTCCAAAGGCCAGTCGATGAACCCAAGTTCTTCTTTTCTTCTTCCTAATTCCACAAAGTCTCATGAAGAAGGCAGAATCACTCAATTCCTCCAACTCCTGGTACCTATTTGACTGACTTGATACTAGAAAGCAAGAACTAAGTTAGAGGTTTCCAACTTTTGTCAAGTTTCATATGGCCAGTTTGCACATCTACAACCAAAACATTGAGAAGAATCAACTCTGGTGAGTGCTGCACCTGACTAGCTGGTGAAAGCTATTTTGGGTGGTCTGCTTTCTGCACAGCTGCAGTGAAGATATGCTGAATTCCCAGGTATTGTTGTCTCTTGTGAGAGAGAGAAATGGCTCTGAAATTCCTCCAAGGGTGGGGACTGAACCACTGTCCTGGGTAGCTTGTGACAGGCCTTGACAACACTTTTGCTCAGAGAAGAACTTCTTCCTCAGGTCCAACCTAAACTAACTCTTAAGGCAACTTGAAGTCCATTTCCTCTTGTTCTATCACATGTTCCTTGGGAGAAGACACTTACCCCACCTGGCTCCAACCTCCTGTCAGGGAGCTGGTGATAATGAGAAGGTGCTGAGCCTCCTTTTCTTCAGGCTTAACAGTCCCATTTACCTCAGTTGCTCCTCACAACACTTGTTCTCTAGACCCTTTCCCAGCTTCGTTGCCCTTCTCAGGACATGCTCCAGCCCCTCAATGTCCTTCTTGGAGTGAGAGGCTCAAAACTGAATTCAGGATTTGAGATGCAGATTCACAGGCTTTAGCATCTGTCCCGATTGACCAGTTTAGACTGAAATGCCATAGACTTGGGTCAGAAGACCAAAGACCTCATGCATTTGGTGCTATTCCTTCTGAAGAACCAAACTAACAAAGGACTATAAATAGTATTAAATGTTTGACACGGCCACTTATAAAATAGTTACAGTTAACATCTTTTGTACACAACCTGAAAAGCTTAACACACTGAGACTTAATTGGTGGCTTAGTCATCAACACTGCACATGGAGTAAGAGTAGCCAAACCACCAATGGGTGGGATACTCAGCCTTTGGCTCCAGGCAGAGGGGAGAGAGTAGACCCATGCTTCTGCTTTCTGTTTCCTCAGAAAGAAGCCAGGAATGGACAGAGACTTCACTTTACCTCTATTTACTCACTGTCCAGAATAGTTGAATGAGTTTAAGAAGCAGGAAGAAAAAAGATTTATGGCTGATGTTTACAACTGTAAGCTACCTGCCCTCAGGAGCAGGCCGAGAGATGACTCAGAGACATCTTATAATGAATCTCAAGGCTACTTCTTGAATAATATAACTAATACAGCACCCTTTGGTTAGCACCAGGCCTAAAGGCAAAACCCATTCTTTAATGCTAAAAAAAAGTTGTAATATTGAGACCACAGATGCAATACATGTACAAGCTACTGTTAATTTAACCTTGCAGATACTGTACAACTTCCATTTTCACAGGTGCAGTTTACCTCAAGAACATTCTCTTGGTTGGGGTCTAAGATGAACTCAAAGGTCTCGTTCCACACGGGGTTCACATCATTATTGAAATGTTTGGTTCTCTTCCTGCAGTCAGGGGCAGATGGGATGAACAGCTCCACGTAGGGATCTGGGGTGTCAACTACAGAGAAATACAGACATTCAAGGCTCAAAGTAAAGCTCAAGTTTGGGTGGTAATAATCAACGCAATTAAGTCAAACCACAGATCACCTCATGGTCTATGATGGAAAAATATTCCATTTTATAAATTACATAAATACTTTTACATGAGTGATACAATTATATTAACAATCTCCCAGAAAGAACAGACAGCTTTTAAGAGGGACGAGAAAAGCCTTGGACAAACAGAATGGCACTGGGAGTGATTCATGTTTACTGGAAATGCCTATACTTCTACCAGGCTGTAGTCATTAAGTTTTTACCCCTTCTTCACTTCCTAGCCTCTAATTCCTTTGGCTTGTGTCACAGAGTAAGTATTCCACAAAAAAAAGGCTTAAGGGATTGATGATAAGCAGCCCAGTGTAGTTTTGGATCCTCTCTCAAATCCAAGCACAGGTAAAGGCTGGGCAGAGTACAGATTGAGAGCAGTCCTGAGGAGAAAGACCTGGTGGTGCTGGTTGATGAAAAGCTCAACATGAGCCAACAATGTGTGAGTGCAGCCCTGAGAGCCCCAACCAGATCCTGGGCTGCAACCCCAGCAGTGTTAGCAGCAGGGCTAGGGAGGGTATTCTGCCCCTCTGCTTTGCTCTGGGGAAACCCCCCTGCAGTGCTGGGTCCAGCTCTGGAGTCCTCAGCAACCTTCCAGTATGTGAAGGGGACCTACAAGAAAGTTGGGGAAGAACTTTTTACAAAGGCCTGTAGTGACAGGACATGGGGTAATGGCTTCAAACTGGAAGAAGGTAGTTTTAGATTAGATATTAGGAAGAAGTTCTTCACTCTGAGAGTGGTGAAACACTGGCATAGGTTGCCCAGGGAAGCTGTGGATGCTCCATCCCTGGATGTGTTCACATTCAGGTTGGATGGGACTTTGAGCAACCTCATCTAATGGGAGGTGTCCCTGCCCATGGCAGGGGGTTGGAGCTAGATGATCTTTAAGGCCCCCTCCAACCCAAACCATTCCACGATTCAGTGATGTGTGGTTTGGAAATCAGTTGGGCCACTTATGCTCTGCTAAACCTGGTCAGGAGTTTGAACAGGAGACCTGTTCCAATCTGAAGCCACTGCAATCACCAGAGCTTTGTGGAAGTCACCACAGCATCAAGACCTTATTTACACAATATATTTGAGCAACAACACTGACTGAAAATACAAAACCATACATCAGCTACAGCTCGTGGGAATTATCAGTAGGAAGCAAAGACACATTGAACAAACTCAGCTGGTGTGTCTAAAAATTCCTGAGGGCAACCAAAGGGTTGTTGGTATCACTAAACATCCCACCTTCCCAACCAGTTAAAACACATCATATTTTTCTGTCCAAATGGGGTGTTTTCTGTCAAATGAGATATTTTTTTTCCTGTTGAATAGGGCCAATGCTGATGTAGTGCTCTACGGATTTCTCTAAAACATTGCTCAGGTTCTTCACAGGAGAGCTCAGGAAGTTATTCTGTGGTGATCATGGAAAACCACCTGCTCTATTGTGGTAGAATATACACATCTCTCCAGCATTCTCTCTTCACAGTTTGCCTTCTGCTCAACTGAGATATTTTCAAGCAAATACAATGCCCACCGCAAAAAAAAAAAAAAAAGAAAAAAAGAAAAAAAAATTTCTTTCCTTAAAAGAAAGGATTTTTTCCTTTTTCATTAAAGGATCTTTCTGAATGTGATTAAAACCCATCACAAGGTGTCTTAGCAAAATGACCCTCCTTGTAGACCCTTCAAGTCCAAAGGTACTTTATTCAACAAAGCTAAATGTTTTTTAGAGACTCCTAGATTTCAGTAAAATGTTAACAGTGCAACTGCTGAAGCCCAGAGCCACGTGGCCATTTCAGCTGGAAAAGGGGAGTAAAGAACAAATGGAAGAAAATTTGGTATTTTCAAAAGGGAATCAATCAGCTTTTGGAAAATAAAAAAACAAAGAAAGAAACAAAAAAATATATCAAATAAAAACAACAACAAAAAAACCCAATACACAAACAAAACCCCCCAAACAAACAAAAAACCAAAACAAACAAAAACAGACAACAAAACAGCCAAAAAAAAAAAAGGCTTTTTGAGACTACCCAGGAGGTTTCCAATGTATGGAAATCAGAATGGAATCAAAATTCCAAAGGTTTGGCTTCCTGGCTGTTCCAGTGGAAAATATCAGCCAGACCTAATGCTCCTTCTGATGCCATCACCAAACAGAAAAGATCCTGAACTTCCCCACCAAGTACTTCAAATGACTCTGGAGATTGCCGGGTCATGCTCTGAATTCAGCACTCCCTTACCCAGGGAAACTTAAAGGACAGTAAACAAACCTCCTCCTAGACCCAGGCTCCGTCAAGGAAAAGTTTGGATGTAAACTTTGTGATTCAAAGATTTCATAGTGTGAGAACCCCCTCAGACTGCTCCAAGACACCCCAGAGAGCTTTACACCCCGCTCCATACCCGCAGGGCTTAGCTACTCACTGTGATCTCGCTGTTCATGCTGCTACCTTGGAAGGGATGAGAGGCTATTTCAAGTTGGGAAACAGCATGGAAGGCCTTTAAATAGCAATGTTTACTAGCTCTGATGGATTTATATCTAATCTTGTATCTTACAGTCAGGGGAGGGTGGGGATCAACACCCAAGTGCTTCTTAAATTATTTCTCCCTGACGATGTAACTCGTAACCAACTTTTACTGCATCCATTAACTCCCTTGAATTACCACCTAAAATGGTGCCAGAAAGAAGGGAATTGAGGCTCCTTGAAATTAAAAAGAAAATTAATTTCCCCAAAATCAGAAGTGACAAAATCTCATTTGCCAAGTCTGGATATGGAGCGTATTTTGGCAATACAGGCAACATACCTGCCCTGCCAAGAGGCCGCAGGTGCCTTCAAAAACTTGGATTTTCACCCAAATGCTGGCACTGAAGAGCTTTCTGGGCAAAAACATCCACATTCCCCTTTTGGGATGTTTCTGTCCTTATGTGATCAGCTCCAGTTACGAGTTATAAAACTCATGATTCCTTCTTTTCAACACCAACCAGCAAGAGGTTTGCTGCCCGGCTCCACAGCCCTGAAGCGCGTGGGAAGCCCACACGGCCACGCAGCTGCCGGGCAGATGTTGTCAGGGCTTCCTCCGGGAGAGGCTGGAAAGCAGAGCTGAGGCAGAAACTGAACCCAAGGCGTCTTGATGACCCAACTCAGAAAAACTAGTCTTCGTAGGGAGGCCTTGCCAACCACCCCCTCACTCCCTGCCTTTATGAGCTCTGTTAACCCAAGGTTAATCATCTGCCCTTTCGTGTTTGGAAGTTTATTTTGTCCTGCTTTTGGTTAAGAAAATGAAAATCTAGGCTTTTATAACTTCCGTCTTTGGGTAAAGAGGAAAACTACTGGAAGACTGCGTGCTCTGATTAAGCTGTTGCTACAAGCTATACTATGTTAATCAAAATATTATTATTATTGGTTGAGGACCAAAAATAGCTACCAGCAATCTGGCAAGCAACACCAAATATTCGCTTAATGGATTTCAAGCCATTAAAGTTACCAAACACTGATAAAACAAGAGAGTGTGCACAGCACTGGATGTTTTCGCTTCAGGTTGGATGGGGCTTCGAGCAACCTGGTGTAGAGGGAGGTGTCCCTGCCTATGGCAAGGGAGTTGGAAATTAACAATCTTTAAGGTCCCTTCCAACCCAAACCATTCTATGATTCTACGCTGATTCTATCCTTTCGCATGGAGGCTGGTGGTCTTGCCAGTTGAAAAATACACACACTTGGCAAAAGCAAAGAAATTAATCTGAAAATGCAACCAAAGAAACTAATCTGAAAATCTAACCAAAAAGTAGCCTGGTCACTTCTGTTATCAAAGTTTGGGTTTTAAAAGGTGCATCTTTCAGAAACAGTTTATGGGTCAAAAGTTGATGTATCACAAGGGTAATCAAGACCAGAATTATCCATGTAGAGACAACACTGTCATGGAATCAGACTGTTCTTTTAGCAGCCTCCTTGAAATACCAGCCAGGGACTTTTCAAAAGAAGTACCATGTAAGAATTTGTGCTTTATCCTCAGGATGCTTCTGGAGCAAAGTGGGGCTGGGAACCATCCTCTGTACACATGCACAGCTCTACTTTTGAATGTGGGTACAGTTTGGAAGGTTTGCAAGTAGAAAACTTGCAAGGTTTTCAGCTGGATATGTGTGCTACTGTGAGACAGGGACTGCCTGGTGTGATTCCATATTCTGCTCTTCCTGACAGTCTATTCTGTTTACAGCAAGTGCCTCAACAACATGTTCATGCAACTAAAATGTCATTGTTCTCCCCAGTCAAAGGTAACACTTTGGGCTAGAGGGACCAGGCTCCATTAGTATTTATCAGGAAAAAAAAACAAATCTGAGCTAATAATTCTGTACAAGTGTACCTGAGCCTCCACCTTTATGCTAAAAAGTAAGAGATTCAACCTTGATGTCAATGGAATTAACAGACCATCATGCAATAAGCCAGATGAACTGCAGAAGTAATTAACTGAAAGTTCATCATACTCCTTTTGTAAGGTTTAAATCATACTCAGAACCATAGAATCATTTAGGTTGGAAAAGGCCTTTCAAAATCTCCAGGGGTTGAGGACAGATATCCAATAACAAAAGTGGCGTCAGCATCTGAACTGTTGGTTTTAATCACAGCAGCTTAAGAAATGGCTGAGAGGTAGGAAGTAAGGATCCGGTGACCTTTCCTCATTGTATTTATCCTCCTGGCTAAGTAATTGCAGTAAAATTCTACTGCTAAATGACATTATGAATCATGAAATGAGGCACATGATGGATGGGAATTATGAATAGAAAGTTTCACATTAAAATCAGAAATGCTGTTAACCATCTGCCCTGTGACAGAGATCTGTAAAGTTTCCTACAGTGACTGGAAACCATTTGATCTGATGTTACTGATTTGGTGAGATCATCACCACCAGGCCCCCATATTAATAAGTAATTAATTAATAATTATAAGTAATACTGTAGACACGTAATTTGTATTTCACTCATTCCAATTTCAAATGTATCAACAGCATACTATACTCAAAGAAACTATAGAAAACCTGGTCAAATACAAGGTACTGAGGATGATGCTGCTATGATCACACATTAAAATTTATCTTCTTTGTCCATCAGAATTGAAACAAGTGCAAAGTTCTTTAAATATTCCAAAATCTGGTTTGCAACAAAAAATTCTGAGCTGTAAGAATGTCTCCTTTTTTTCTCTCCACATCAAGTGTCATAAACACTTGTGGCCCTAAAGGATACTAAAAAAACCTATATTAATTTCAGTTCATACATGCATCACCATTATAGAGAGTAAATCTAGATCCAGATTTTTCAGGACTCATCATCCCCAGATACCATATTTCTGCAATTAGAGTAATATTCATAGAATAACGGCATCACAGAATCATTTGGGTGGAAAAGACCTTTCATATCATCATGCCCAATCATTAACCCAGAACTTCCAGGTCACCACTAAACTATGGCCTTCAGCACCACATCTACAAGGCTTTTTAATCCCTCCAGAGATAGGGACTCCACCATTGCCCTGGGCAGCCTGGGACAAGCTTTGACAACCCTTCTCAAGAAGAAATTGTTCCCCAGGTCCAATCTAAGCGTCCCAAGGTACAACTTGAGGGTGTTTCCTCCTGTCCGGTCGCTTCTTCCTTGGGAGAAGACACTGACCCCATCTGGCTCCAAACTCCTGTCAGAGAGTTATCAAGAGTGAGAAGGTCTCTTCTGAGCCTCCTTTTCTCCAGGATGAACAACCACAGGTCCCTTAGCTGCTTCTCATAAGACTTGGGCTCTAGAGCCCAAGTCTAACTCCAGCAAGAACATCCTTATAGAACTACATTAGGTCCATTGGATTTTCTTGCCTTCTGATTAACCACTGTCCTCCACCATTAAGGGCAACCCCATTCATAAAATCTTACTAGGTCCCAAATGACCATCTTAGAATCATAGAATGGTTTGAGGGGGAAGGGACCTTTCAACCTCATCTAGTCCAACCCTCCTGCAGGGAGCAAGGACATCTGCAACTAGAGTCTCAGTTTCTGGAGACATTGAAAACCCATCTGGACACAATCTTAGGTAACCTGCTCTAGGTGAACCTGCTCTGGCAAGAAGGTCAGACAAAATTATCTCCTGATGGCCCATCCAGCCCCTCTCATTTTGTAACTCTGTGATTTCCATGCTCACAGAGCTGAGTCTTCTATGAATTCCAGCCTCCCATTCATATGGAGCAGATACTTCCAAGAGTCTTCAAACAGACAAATTAGTCCAGCAGTAAAACAGGTGCTAGACCAAGAGCCTGGAGACACTCCAGAAGGCCACAGGGAACCTCAGCTATCCAGGAGTACACAGAGATTGCCAGTAAGGGGCCCAAGGAGGAGATGACAGGTCATTTGCTGCCTGTATTTAAGGTGCTACAGCAGATGCCATGGTTTCAGGCCTTCATCTTCAAGAACTTTGCCAAGGGGATGATGCATTGTGAGGTTTCATGAGTGGAAGGTGACTACAAGTGAAGTATGCAGATCCTGGAGTGGAAGCTACCCATGAGAAATCCTGACATTGAGTAATACATTTATTAGAGATTATTAGTGCCTTTTATAATGGTGCTTTTCATCTCCAGAGTTACTCAAGTGAAGGAAAGAACCGAACTCCCAGCTCAGTTTACTGGGGTGGACACCACCAGTAGTGTCACTGATCCAGTCTTCAAAGAAAAAGAAACCAACCGAACCCAAACAATTCCGTTGAACTTTTCACAGGTTCAAATCAAATTTGTAGAAGTGCCAAGACTAAAAAACCCCTCACTTCTCAGGGTTAGCTGCACAGTCCCTTCACAGACAGGCAGAAGGGAACTGGGACTAAAACATCAGCTGGCAAGAGCCCAGAGAAAATTCTGCTTTTCAAGTGCTGGCCAGAATCTGAGGGGCTTGGGGTTTTAACATTAATTTAAATGGCTAGTTTTTAAGAGCTTTTTCAGTGTTAAACATCTCACTCCCCCAACAAAGACAGGAGTAGGAGTCCAGCTGTGGCTATGGGCCCACAGGTCTGCCAGGACCAGACACTGATCAGTCAGTCTGCAGTAGATTTAGGCAAAGAAACACATTCCTGGGTGGTTGATGGAATATAGATTATTCCCAGTCTGGCATAAAGTTTGCCAATACAAATTGAAACTGGCAGTGGTTTCTGAATCCACAGAACAAGTTTATACTGGATCTGTCTTTGGTATCACGAGGTTTTAGAGGTTTTGATCTTCTACCAGCAGCCCTAGAGCTCCATTTTCTGTATCACTGCAGTGCAGCCTCCAGGCCTTGGAGTGAGTAGAGGTTCCTCCCTTGACATTTTCATTCAGACAATTCTCAGGAGAAAATCATTCTCTCATTTTAAAAACCTGGAGCTGTCCTAACTGAGCAGAACCACTGTACCTCAAGGCTGCACTCTCCTGGGGGCTGCAGTTGGTCACAGCATGGCAAGGGCCTCAAGCAGAGATGAGGAGCTCCTTCAACCAGATCACCAAGTAAGAAGGGCCCTTGGTTTAAGCCAGCATGATTGCTTTGAGGTTATCATCACAGTGGAACTGAGAAACAAGAGAACCTTCTGCTGGGATGGAAACAAGTTTTCACTAACATTTAGGGAACAGTTGCTGCCTCAATAAAGACATGGCACATACTCAAAAGATGTAATTTGTTTCTCATTTAAAAGGAATTTTTTCATCTGGGAAGAGAAGAATTTTCTGGATCATTTACACTGTGAAGACATGAGCCTGTTTCCACCAAACTTTTCAACTCCCACCACTGCTTCTGGTTAATCCTTCACTTGGGGAGAAATGTGTCAAGGAAACAGAAATATGGACTAGAGTTGTCTCAATGATAGATGGAGATCTGCAGTAAACATTTCATGAACTGTTTCTAGTACTGTTCATTTTTGAAGATACACAGTTTCAAGGATCCTCTTTTCATAGAGGAGGAACCCTTCTCCTAAGAGGACAGTCTGGTAGAGTTGGGCTTGTTCAGCTTGTAGAAGAGAAGGCTCCAGGAAGACCTTCTTGGGGCCTTTCAGTGCTTTAAGGGGTCTGTCAGAAAGATGGGACTAACTTTTTACAGGGCCTGTTGTGACAGGACAAGGGCTGATGGTTTTAAACTGAAAGAGGGAAATTTAGATGAGAGGTAAGACTACATTTCTTACAGTGTCAGGGTGGGCCCAGGTTGCCCAGAGAGGTGGTCAATGCACCATCCCTGGAACCAGTCCAGGTGAGGTTGGGCAGGGCCCTGAGCAACCTGCTCTAGATGATGATGTCCCTGCTCCCTCCTTGAAAGGTCCCTTCCAACCCAAAGCATTCTGATATTCAGTTCTAATCCATGGTTCTAGAGCCAGAGTCAGCTGCTATGATTGGTGACTGAGCCCAGACCACCATAGGATATGACCAACAGCAGGGCTGGTACAAGGGCTGTCAGGAAGAATTAAATCAAAAGGGCTTGCCGAAAGCCAACAGAGCTTGGTCATTCTGGGACTCAACTGCCCATCAAGGCCACCCTAGCACAGACTGGAGCCCCATTGGTCCATATGGGAACATGATCTCCTTTCTGCAAGAAGCCTCCAGCATTCCTCCTGCTTTGCTCTGTTAGCCATGTAGTACATCTTACAGCTTTGGGCCACGTGAAGATCTGCATGTGCAGCTTGTTAAGACTTGGAAGATTGGCCAACTCTGACCTGCTTTTTCCAGGTTGGCAAAAGGGAGGAGTTTGGCTTGTTTTCCTCTTGAAGCTCCCTTGCAAAAACCAGGTTCTGCTTCAGAGTCTTGCAGGAGGAGCATTATCTGATGACACTTCAACAGTTACATCAAGCACATTGGAGCTAAATCAGGGTGCAAGACCGGGCAGCTGTGGCACAGAGAACAGCTGGATTAGCCCTGAACAAGCTACTGTAACACAAACTTGGGTGTGTCCCTGCTCTAGTCCAAGGAAGCAAATCTCCAATCCCTTTCACCTAGCTCAGGTTCAAAACACCATACACAGATGCCTGAAGTGCACCAGGCCACACTGATGTCAGTGAGCCAGCTTCAACACCAGGAGCTACAGCTCACAGTGTACACAGCCCCAGGGAGAAATCTTGTGAAGAGAGAAATGGTGACCAAACCTCCACTGGACATCACCACCTCACCACCACCTCATGAGAGAGTTGGGGTTGTTCAGCCTGGAAGAGAAGGTTTTGGGAAGACCTTGCAGACTTCCAGTATCTAAAGGAGGCCTACAAGAAAAACTGGGAAGGAACATTCTAAAGGCCAAAGGGTGATGGTTTCAAACTGGAAGAGGGGAGATTTAGATTAGAAATTAGGAAGAACTTCAGTATGGGAGTGATGAGACACTGCACCAGCTTACCCAGGGAAGCTGTGGATGCTCCATCACTGGATGTGTTCACATTCAGGTTGGATGGGGCTTTGAGCAACCCATTCTAGTGGGAGGTGTCCCTGTCCATGGCAGGGGGGTTGGAGCTAGGTGATCTTTAAGGTCCCTTCCAACCCAAACCATTCTAGGATTCCCTCCATGCTCATGGAACAGCTCCTACAGCCACGATCAGGCTGGCACTGCAGGCAGGGGCTCATCCCATGCAACACCACAGCTCCTCACCTCCTTTGGAGAAGAAGGAAGCAACCAGGAAACATGTCAGCAATGCTGCCCAGCAGAAATACATCCCCCATGAGTCCAGGAGATGTCTGATGTTTTGTTGGTTGCAGCAGCATGGCCTAACTGTGTCAAAAGCTACCTCTATGAGCTGCTTTCCACCTCTGTGATAGCAAGTTTTGCAACCCAGGCTGAGCTCAATTGCCTGGATAGCTCCCAATCCTTTGTTTATCTGAGCAGCTGAACTACAAGGGAAATGCATCTTTAACTCCAACTGAATGGACAGAAACTGGGAAAGAAGCCGAGTACCAGCCCCACAAGCTACCCAAACGTTAGAAAGAAAAATACTTAAAAAAAGATGTTATCCTTAAAATTCCCAGAATTACTTTGTTTACTATCAGAGCATCAAAAGCAGATGAAGGAAATAAAAGCTGCAAATCCAAAACAGGATTACGCAAGATCAGAAATCATTAAGAGTAGAGTCACACAACTGGTTTCCTTTGTAGACTCTACCCATCGTTTTGAAAGCCAGTACAGGCAAAGCCAAACAGATCTTTAAAGATGCAAGGCAAATTTCAGCATAGGTTTCATCCAAGGCCCCTGAAAAATCCAGAAAGGGAGAGATCCTATGGGAAGAAGGACCAGCATTTGCAAGCACTTCTCTTCTGGAATGCTGCAGTTTGGGATCCTGATCTTTTTCTACAAGTTAGGAAAGTCTCCACAGTATGATGTGGTACCTGGAGTAGGCTCAAAACTCCCTACCTAAGAGCAAACTGGACTGGAGGCAAGGTATTTTCCAGTCAGAGGAGTGATTTTACAGGTCTGTTGAACCCTACAACCAGTTGAAAGCTAAGCAATTGAAATAATTAAATCCTTACCAACAACAACAAAAATTGCGCATTTTGAGATTTTCCATCTTGTATTTGGTTTATGTGGCAGGTTTGGGGCAGCAAGGGGAGTAGGGAGTGGCTTCTGTGAGAAGATGCCAGAAGCTGGCACCCTGTCAGAGACAGTTTTAGCCAGCTCCAGGATGGACCCACTGCTTGGCAAAGCTGAGCCCATCAGCAGCACTGGTAGCACCCCTGGGGTAACTGATTTAAGAAAGGGTTAAAACAACAGCAGAGCAGCTGTGAGATAGGAAGGAGAAAATGCAATGGAAGCAACTCTGCAACTAGTAAGTCAGTGAAGGAGGAGGGGGAGGAGATGGTCCAGGTGGCAGAGCAGAGAGATACCCCCACAGTGATGGAAGTTGTCCTCTTACAGCCCATGGACAACTAAAGTGGAGTAGAGATCCACAGATCCACAGACATGCCCTGAAGGAAGCTGCAGCCTCTGAGGTCCCCACACAGGAGCAGGCTCCTGTCAGGAGCTGTGGTCCATGGATGGGAGTTCACACTGGAGCAGGTTTTCTGTCAGTGCCCCCCACACTGGAGCAGCCTGTTCCTGAAGGACTATACCCCATGGAAAAGGCACAGGCTGGAGCAGTTCTTGAAGGACTGCAGTCCTTGGGAAGGACACACATTGGAAAAGGTTGTGAAGGACTTTGCTGTAGGAGGGATGACACACTGGAGCTGTGGAAAAGTGTGAGGATAAGGGAGCAGCAGAGACAACATGTTATGAACTGATCACAACCCCCACTCACCATCCCCCCCTGCATTGCCTGGGTGGGATGTAGAACAATCAGGAGTGAAGTTGAGCCTGGAAAGAAGGGAGGTGTAGGGAGAAGGGGCTTTTAATTTTATTGCTAACTATCCTAACTCTGTTACAAGTAATTGGCAATAAATTACAGTAATTTCCTCAAACTGAGTCTGGTTTGCCTGCGAGGGTAATACCAAGTGATCTCCCTGTCCTCATCCTGACCTATGAGAGCTTTCCATCATGTTTTCCCCCTTCACCCTGTTGGTGGAGGAGGAGTGATGGAGCAGCTTGGTGGGCACCTGGCAACCAGCCAGAGTCAACCCACCATACATCTGCTGTGGTTGCTCATCTCATACATCTCCCAGTCTGTGAACAGACTTAGCCAGAAGAGTTGAACACAGCTCTTAATGCTGCAGACACTAAACCAGAACTTAAATAGCAGATAAAGCTGCACTGATTAGGTGTTGATAAGAACAGTATGTGCAGTGCAGGATTCACCTTGAAAAGGATGCCATAGAAATAAAACAAGTGAAAACAGTAAAAAGAAGCACTTCTGTACAAAGGCACAAGCAAATGGACAGGCACCTGAAATACAAGGGGACTTGAAGAACTCCCAGGAAAAAGGGCATCTGCTCTTTTTCTTTTCCTCTGTCCCAGACATCATGGGTTATGTGTTCTTACAGTAGCTCTCATTTATCAGCTCCACACACATTCACAGAATGACCAACTGTTGTAAACAGACTAAATTCCTTCATATATGTGCTCCAGGCAAATGCTTTTCATTTCTATGATGCAACTATTGTCATTTTCGTTTATTTTAGTGTGCTTTGAATAAGAAACAAAAGCAGCTGCTGTAGCTTAGCTACTCAGCTCTTAACTGAGTAGTTACTCTTAGCTACTCAGCTACTCAGTCTGGTAAGATTCAGATCCAGCTTTGACTGCTTGTCTCTGTCAGATCACTCGACAAGAATTGTAAAGCTTACAGAGACAATGGGAAATCTCAGCCAAATAAAATAAGAAAGGAAAAAGAGAGGGCTGGAAGCTATCCTAGCTCCAGCTTTCTCTGTTGTTCCAGCCACCCAGATCAGCCAGGACACTAAAAATACATCTTGCATCAGCAGTGCCAAGTGTGTGAACTGTTCAGTCAAGGAAACACATTGCCTGTGGAAGTTAGAGTGTGGTGAGCATCTGTGACCTCATTTTACAGATGACACAACCATTTATGCTCTCTGTTAATGAAGAGCTCAAGAACTCTTTGCTTAACATACTGCTTATCTCCCCAGCCTAGGCTTGAGGAGACAGAGGTAGGGAGAATTATGCCAGAGAAGCCAAGCCCTCTGTGACTACCCACAGTGCCAGGGCACCACACATACCAAACCTTTTAGGTCTAAAACTCCTCAAGCAGAGGCAGACCTCCTCAAATCCTCAAGATGAAAAATCTCACACAAATGGCAAAATATTAAATGCTTCCACATGTTTAAGAACCTTAATATTTATTCAGATCTTTCACAGCTGTTCCAGAAAGTCTTAGAAAGACTAATACAGAAAAAAAGAAGAAAAGCAAAATATTATACATCTCTCATATTCCCCAGGACCTTCATCATCACCAGGGCATAAAATTACCTCTCTTGCCCACAGAGCAGTTGCTGTCTACACAAACTGGAACAACCACAACAGAATAAATCAGGAAAACCCCACCAGAAGAGTCAACAGCTTGGTAGTGTCTATCACTGGAGAGCAACTCTCAAGTACCAAACCCAACATAAAGCATCTCATATTATGTACAGCCACCCCTCAGGTAGTGAAATCCTGTCCTTGATATCAGTAACCCAATGTAAAAGATCTGAAATTCCTTCAGTAAGTTACAGTTTTAGCAAACCAAATGGAAAAACAAAACAACAACAAAAAAATACACATTTGCCTATTTTGTCTGGCACAATGAACTGGTTGATCCTTCCACCACTCACATATTCACACATCTTTTAAGTAATTAACATGATTACTGATCTGATCAAATAGCTTCCAGGCTCCACCACACTGAACTTTGTATATACATGGGAAATAAAAGCATTTTTAATTTCCCAAAAAATAAAACCCAGAAGCAACAATCTGGTGGGTTGGGTTGCTCTGTTGGGGATTTTTTTCCACTTCAGGGGAGTTGCCAGGATTCCAAGAACAAGCCCCAGAAACTTGGAATCTCACTCAGAGATGCCCCAATCTGCAGGTGCCTCAGGCTACTCAGACAAGAAACCAAGCAGGTTTCAATGGCCCTTGAGCACAGTTCTGTCAGGTTTTAGTAAAATAAGAAGTTCTTCCCCAATAGCTTTTAAGTTGTGATGATTTGGTAAGTTAATAGTTTTGTCTGGAAAAAAAAATCCGAATTATCTTGATGGATAATATTTGAAATTTATACTACAGGACTGTATTTGTTCTGAGGGGAAAATAACAAAAAAAAAAAAAGCCACGGTTTTCTGGATTTCTTCACCCTTTCCATACTCCCCCTAATATCCTATCACAAGGTCCCCACTTCCACTCCCTTCTTCCCTTCCTTTGCTTCTCACAGTGTCTCACAACTGAGACCCGTGTCTGAGAACCTGCATCTTTCTGTTTTAATCCATCTCCTTACACACCCAAAATCATAAGCCCCTTTTTCTACTGTATATAAAGAAATACGACCTTGGTATTTTAAAAAGACAATTCCTTCTCCCTTTCTGCCAGTGCTCCCCTCTCTGCCATCCCTCCCATTCATCCCTCAAGTTTCATATCAACAGTAGACAATTATTGAAAAAAAAACCCAAATATTAACCCACTGAAACAAAGCTGTGTGGCTGAGAAGCTGTTGCCATTTTAATCTGAAAAGTAGTTTCTAGGAAGGGGCTGGTAGAGAAGCAACCACTTGTCAAAGGACTGTGAGGAGAAGAGGCACCACACGCATCCTCCCATCCCAGCCAAAAAGCCCTGGGCTCTGGAATGCTCTGCAGGAAGCTCCAGGGACAGGGAGGGATGACACAGAAGCAGAATTCTCAGAATCAAAGAAGCAGGAATATTATTTCAAGATTCAGCCAATATATTATTTTCTCCTGCTTCTCCCCCCTTAAGAGCAGAGCAGAGTTTTCCTGGGTCATTCTTCATCCTTCCCAGTGGTTTCCTGTTCAGCTACTAAGCCTGGAGGCTCAGCAGCTGAGCAGAAAGGGGAAGAAAGGCTGGTGTCTTATATAGTTCTTCACCACTAGATCTGCTTATCTGCTTTGGACTTTTTTTTTTTCTTCTTCTTCTTCTTACTGCCTTGACTCAGCAAAGCTTTCAGCTTCTTTCTCTCAAAGCGTTCCCACCACCAAACCACAGCCCTTTGAAGATACAGCAATTGCCAGTTTCACTGCACTCCCAACAGCGCTTCCTCGGAGCCAAAACCCCAAGTGTAGGTGTTGCTTGCTCCCAGGCAAATTGTTTACAACTCACTCGGCCTTTTTGGATCAGTGGAAAGAAGGAGAGGCAAATCTGCCTTCCGAGTTGGAGCGAGCAAGGGAATGGGTGCACTGCTCCAGCTTTAACGAGCCAGAAAAAAACCCCCAACCACCAAACCCACTAACAATCAGTTAATACATGACAAGGCTGATGTGTCACCTCCCCCTGCCTCCAGTAACAGCCTCCTAGAAGAAAGAGACAGGAGATAAAGAGATACTCACGCATGTCACCAATTGCTCCTTTTGTCACGTTTGTGGCTTTCCTTACTGTCACAGTGAAGATGTGGGAATACTGGTGTTCCACCTGGAAGTCAGAGAGTTAGAGGTGGTTAAGCTCCATAATCCCCAAAACAAAACAGCCACCTATCAAAATAGGTTTCATTTCATCTAAAACATGAGAGAGAAAAACCACCCAGTCAAAACTTAAGTGAAAATCATACTGGATAGAGCATCTCAAAGCTGAACTGCACCCTGGAGCTTTACTTGAAAGGTCAGACCTTCTACAAGGGTTGCTTGATTTTCTTGCAGCCACACCTACTAATGAATAACACTCCTCCTCTCCACAGAACCTGCTTTAAGGCATTTAGTCAGTCAGGGACAACTCCATACAGTAAGATTAAAAAAAAATAACATAAAACAATAAAAAGGGGGCTATTTTACCATGTGCCTGTCTTTCTAATTACTTTCCTCCAGCAAAAGAGTGGGTGTGATTATTGCAAAGTATATGTTCTGGGGCAGATATATAGGTAACAATGAATGGAATACAACTTCTTAGTATACACTGATACTTAAATTGCCTTAAGATGAAGGAGGGAAGGTGAAAAGCAAGCTGTTAAAACATTCACCAGCAACTTCTGTGGAGTCCCTGGAGCTTCCTGTTTCCTGCAAAGCCCAAGCACACAGCAGGAGCTGCCTTTCTAAGAGCAGGTCTGTCCTGAATCAACCAGGGAAGTATTAAAAAAAGGATGTGAAATTAAGAAGCAAAAGTGAAAACCTTAAGGAAAAGAGGTCAATAACTCAATTCTGTTGTTACTTTGGAAAGAACCTCTGAAGATCATGTCATCCAACATCCCCTGCTCCCACAGGATCATGCAGATCAGGGGTCCCAGAATCACATGCAGGCAATATAGAAACTCTGCTATTTTCTATCTTTTCCTAACCCCCCATTAACTTCCTGAAATACATAAACACTTCATATTGGCCACTGGGACCAAAACTACCCAAATATTAAAGGTCTTACAACATACTCCCAACAGGGGGCAAAGGGGGAGGTATCAGGAAATTTACTGGAGTTTATCTAAAATGATAGACAATACCCTTGGCATGGAACATGCTTATTCAGCCTGTGCCAGCTACTTTCATGCTATGTTTTCATCTGAATTATTTTCTTTTTTTTTCTCTAAAGAAACCTTTTTAAAGCAACAGCTTTAAAACAGCAACAAAACCCTTCAACCCATACATGGCTGCTTTCAGCAACTGCACATGGCTCCATTTAAGCTCCTGCTGTTTCAACAGGGGCCTTTCAGGTGGGTCTCAGCTATTTCAGAACCAGTCGTTTCAGCCAAGCCTCATTATTTCACATCTACATCACGTTGACACCTAGAGACTAGAACTAAATTAGATATTTCTAATATAAATAGACCAGAAAAAAAAAAAAAAAAAAAAAAAAAAAAAAAAAAAAAAAAAAGAAAAGACAGTTTCTTATGGGTTAGAGATCATTTTCACAAAGAAAAGAGCCAAAGCCCAATCTTCTAAAAACAGCAAAAGTGGCTTGTGAACACTGAAATAACAGTCAAGTCAGGACACATTAAGAAACAACACAAGTGATACCAACACAAACTCCTCCACATGCCTGTAGTCCAGAGGCCCTCTGAGGCATGGCCACAGCACCACAGCAAGATACCCAGGAGCAAATACCCATGGTGACACCGAGGGAATGACTCCACTCCAGACACCGCCCGGCCCAGTTACTGAATTGCTGCTCTTTACTAAGGCTGGAATCACCCAGATGTTACAACTGCCAGAGGCTCAGCTCATGATAGTCTGCCCAGCAGGAAACTTCAGCCCTGTAACGGTTCCCCTGTCGGCTGTAGGAGGTGCCCAGCTCCAAGAACAAGTGAATGGGCAGGGTGGGAACCATCACCTCATGAGCAGCACAGAGCAAGCACTGCTGCACAGCAAGTGGTCACCAGCCATGGTAAGACTGGAACCCAGGCTCTAACCAATTCTCCCAACCAGGGCTGTTAACTCACCTCAGAAGCATCAAACCTGACAAGAAAGGGTTGAGATGTAGGAATTCAGATTTATGAAGGAGCAACAGCTATCTACCAGCCTGCCCTGTGCTGATATGAAGACATATGATGGATGGATGGATGAATGGATGGATGGATGGATGGGATCAACAAACTTCTGAACTTCCCTGAACAAACTTCTGCTATATAGCAAAAAACAGTCCAGGTTTCCCTCCCAGCAAGGTAAATGGGGATTTTAGTGGGCATCTGGGAACACAGCAATGTAAAGTTACCTAGCTCTGCCATTTACCCTGCTTGCAAGAATTTTTACAAGCTGTGAATGTCCAGAAAGCAACGACTCTCACTGCCCCTTGTTTTCAGTTTGCTTCTTGAAAGCACTTGAAGCAGTTTTATCAGTATGTGCCACCTTTACATGCAGGTCAGATTGACAAAGTGCCTGTTTCACAACATGACACCAGCCTCAGAGTCTGTTCACACAGACGGATGTAGTGCCTTTGTCATATATAACCTTATAATTATGAGATACAGCCCCAAGTACAAACACACCACCCTTCTTCTTATTCTGAGCTGTTAAGAAAGATCCTGTCCTCACTAGAGGCCACAAATCAGAGATTACTGAACATTTAGCAATGAAGAGGAGGATGGAGTTATAATTACATTACAAGGATGGGACATGGGCGTGCTGGGATAAGTCCTCAGCTGCTATGTGAAAATCGTGGTGCCCCAGAGTCCTGAATGGAAAATGGAGATATTAAAAGACAAAAAACATTGCTGTAAAGTAAAGCATTTAAGCCATCAATAGCTCTGGAGTCCTCAGAACAGTAGATACATGGACCTGTTGGAGAGGGGCCAGAAGAGGCCATGAAGATGAGGGCTGAAAAAAAGAAGGCTTTGGGGAGACTTTCTGGTGGCCTTTCGGAGAGATGGGGATAGACTTTTTAGTAGGGCCTGTTGGGAAAGGACAAGGGGGGATGATTTTAAACTAAAAGAGGAAGATTTAGACTGGAGAAAAGGAAGAAATTTTTGATGCTGAGGGTAGTGAGAACCTGTCTCAGGTTGCCCAGAGAGGTAGTTCCTGCCCCATCCCTGAAACCATTCCAAGTTAAGTTGGCTGATGCTCTGAGCAACCTGAAAGCTGGACCAGATGACCCTGAAAGGTCCCTTTCAACCCACACCTATGATTCTAAAACAAGGTCAAACCACTGCTTCCTAATGTATTCTTGGTGCAGCAGCACTGAAACCATTATCACTACTTTCCTTTCTATTTTAAGTTGCTAATTGTTTTGCTAATACTATCGTGAGAACTGCTTTTTATTGACTTCAGCAACAAACCCTCTCATTCCAGCTGCTCTTCTGCCAAGGAACTCAAGATCTGCTATCCTCTGAAATGAAAATACACAGAAGTCTGGCAAAACAGAGAAACATTATCTTCTTTCCCCACGCCTCACCCAAAATAACACACTAAGGCTTTATAATTATAGAGTTATTAATATTTGGCCATAATCACATGTTTGGAAGAAATTTGCAACAACTAAAATATACTATCTCCCTCTTAATAAAGAAGAAAAAAAAACCAAAACACAGAGATACACAGAAAGATCAAAACTCCACCTCTTTTCTTACCCCAAATAAACGTTTCCCAAACAACTTAAGTGCAATTGGAAATTAAGGAATTTTTTCACTTAGGATCCAGTTTCTAAGGGTATTAAAAGCTAGCACAATTTTCAGAAGCATCTTTTGGTTAGTTTAGGGGAAGAAAACGCTACAAGAAACATAAGGACTCTGAATGACTTTGGAAATCCATCCCTCCTCATTTAGATGACTAAGCTGCATTTTCCAAAGTGACTTATGTTCACCTTAAGTCTTGATAAAAATCTGAACATTGCCAACTCCTCAATTACTTCTGAAAAATAAGACGATGGTAAATAAATCACTCGAACATTGCAACACTCAGTGGAGTCACATCTGCATACCTGTAAAAATCCAAGCCAGGTTCAGAAGCTGACAATTAACTCAAAGAAACCTTAAATCCTGTCACCCAAAGTGACCCAGCTTTATGTACCAGTTTCATTTAGCTTCCTCTTTCTGCATAAAAGTAGAGAAAAAAAGAGTAAAGGAAAGAAAAAAATAAGATTTCCCTACACCCTCTCTGCTTGATGGGAACTCTCGTGGACAATATTCATGCTCTACTGGTTCAGTCTAGAAGTTTTTTCCAGCATCCTGCACAGCCATGGTTCAGGATCTTGATCTCCTGTTCTCACCATCAGCTCTCCATCCCTTCCCACTTCACCTCCTGCTTCCTTTCTTCCTCTCCCACCTTTGCTTTTTTTTTTTCTTCCTCCTCCCAGGAAAATTTCCCTAATTATCTGCTATATTTTACATATCATGGATGTTACCACCACCTCCACTGCAGGACTGGGAAACAGCAATATGCTGAGATCTCCACCAACACCATCAGCTTCTCTCTACAGTCCTCCTGTGCTGACAGAGACCCCGAGGGATTTGTATGCCTTGAATTTTGTATTTTTCACATCCCAGAACACTGAGTCACGGTAGATAATGCAGGCAGGAGATGCCCTTTCACACGAAATACTGATCAGGAAGCTCTGGTATAGACAGATTGAGTAATAAGTATTTATTACTCTACTTCCTTAATGTTAAGGATGCTCGAGATGATAATTGGACCAGACAAATGAAAACATTTGCCTGGTTTCTTAAGCAACAGATTTTCATGAAGTCCATGCTCTTCTTTCACAGGGTTCTACAATTAAGAAAAGAATTTGTGCATACACATACACACACATTTTATCTTGATTTTTCCATTGTTATAATTTTGATCCCCTTCATCAATGCAGAATTGATATAAGCAATCTTAATTCTTTACTGAATTTACTGAATTTTCTTAATTGATTGAGCATCTTAATTCTTTACTCTCCAAAGCTAGAAGCATTTCAGTACAGTCAGTTTTGTCAGTACCTACAGTCACTCTGCAAGTGCCTTATTTTATTCCTCCAAACCTTTCATAAAGTGAGGAGGAGGAGCAAGACATTCAAAACAACATAATAGTTTACAGAAGGACTTTTGGAAAATGCAGGATTCTTTGGAGTCTTTTAATGCTGAATTCCATTAAAAAGTCAAGATTTTTGCAGAGATATGAGCCTGCTGCCTCTGACTGTTCTATATTTTATTAAAACTCCCCACACAATTTAAATTTCCCAATTAAGAACCCTCAAAGACTTCTAATCATTTTTCAAGAAGTTATAGGATCAGCTCTTGCATAAGCAGTGCTCCTTCCTGCACTAGGATCAGCTCTTGCACAAGCAGTGTTCCTTCCTGCACTAGGATCAGCTCTTGCACAAGCAGTATCCCTTCCTGCAGTAGGGACAGTCCAGCACTGCCTGAGGACTGTAACTGCACATACTGCTACAGCTCCATCTTGTTCATTATGGTTTATAGATTAGTATCGGAAAATATGGTTTATGTGAAAGATTTCATGCAATATGAGTGACTCAGAGACCTCTCCCAACAGGTTACAAGGCAGACCAAACATTCCAGCCAGGAGAGGGCACTGGTGCAGAAAGGAGAAGATAGTACCTTGTTTTAATGCCGTTAAAATACAGACATCAGCCTGACACTTGTCTTTACGGGCGGCGTTTACAGGACGGAGAGAGTAAAACTCACGTTTGACATCTGCTGTCTGCAAACTCATGTAAAGGATGTGAGTGCGTGGGGTAGAAACCACATAATTGATAAGAGATCATTTGAAGGAAGCACAGGGCTGTATTTTTAGCCCTGTGAAAGTTCAACGCTCTGATGAGCATCCAGTACCTCTGAGCACATCAGACTTCTCCTGCTGTGAGAGTCCCAGGCTGTTACGAGAAATGCCCAACACAAACACACCCAGGGTTCAGTCTGAGAAGGAACTGCCAACCCAGTGTTTACTTTGGAAAGTCACCCTAGCCAAGATCTGTGTGAATACAGCAGCCAAAAGTCAGTTGCTTTTACTGTGTGAAAAAAATTTGAACAAAACCATTAACTACAGGCACTTTACTGAAACACTTCTGAACAAGCAAATCTTTCAGAATGATGCCCTACGACATCACATCCAGGAGGTAGTTAGGAGCCCATATTCCATCCTGGCTTACCCATGAGCAACTGCACCCAAAGCCTTGACATGCTTTCAAAGAACTAACTTGAGTCAAATTTAATTTAAAAAAATTCCTCAAGACATTTTCTCTAACCACACTGACCACTTCTTGAAGGAATGAAGGATAACTCCAATGCCGTGTGTTTATTTACAGCAATTTCTAACAGGATACATGGCACAAGACAATATATATTATACAAGACAGCATATATAGATTTAAAAGCTACTTACCACAATGTGTTGATAAGGATCTATTATGGACATTTTTCACCTTAATTTTTATTCAAGACAACTGTCAAAGGTTGACCTCAATTTTAGGCAGCAGAGTCTTCCCTGTTCTTCAAAGCAGAGTTCAGTATGAGAGATCCTTTAGCTGTTAAATGCATAAAAAATATCATTAAAATTATAGTTTCTTTTGAACTATATTTTGTAACAGAGCAAATTTGTTCCTCCACTTTAGGAAGGTTCCCACAATTCATTTGTTTACCAAGAACTTAATTTCATATCAGTTATGGAGGTAGAGATATTTACTTACCTGATATAGAAAAATTTCTTGTGCTTATTTCCTCTACCTCAGGGTATGAGCACAAACCAAATATCTTGAATTCCAGTCATCCAACTGTTTCTATCTGCTCTAAAGATAAAAAACAGAAAGAACAGAGCTATTATATTTAACCAGTGTATACATTCAATGTATACACTTCCATGCATTACAATCTTTATTAACTAAGCACTGAGTAGTTTTTAATAGTCTTTTTACTGTAGTGACACACTCTTGGTTCCCCTGCTTTGCTTCTATATTAAGATGCTTGCATGGGCAGGACAGGACAGAGGTAAGTTCCTCTTTGTAGCCTCCTCCCTGTGGAGGGTGAGGTACAAGGACACATCCTGCACTCACACCAAGGTACATGGATTTTAGACCTGGAAAGCCAGTGGGGAGAGCACAAGCACAACAGTCAGAAGTTGTACCAGAAGACAGCAGCCCTTGGTTGCAAGGTCTGGTCAGCCGGTTTAACGCAGCTTTTCATACCACCCTGCCTCTGAAAGCTCTTCCCACAAACATCAAATTCCTGAGGTCACACCTCAGATCATAACAGCACCCACAGAAACAACGGAAAACAAATTCCACAAGCTAAGCCTCAGCACTGGGCAGTTCATTTGGCAGCTGCTCCTTTAACCATGAATGAGCAAGGAACAGTGCCCTCTGCAAACCTGGGGAGTTCTGACTGAACCAGGGACACCAGCTCTCTAGAGACCCACAGGTAGCTTTGATGGGCAAACCACAAACCAGCCAGCAGGATTTCAACAGGTTCTTCCCAGGCCACTGTCTCCCAACCACTTTGTGATGATTTCTACTGGAATCAAGAGCCACCAGAGGCCTTGAACTTAAGAAATGTTTCCAAACATCAAAGTAGAGTATACCAAGAGATCACTTCTCAAATTCAGCTGGACCACAGTCAGACCAGAACCATCAACAGAAGCTTCAGAGTGAAAAGAACAAAAAAGCACCAGCTGGAGCTTGGTCACAAGGATCCTTGATCCTCTGTTTTGACAGGGCAGAAAAGAATGATTTATGTCACTCCCAAAACTCTTGCTCTTGAGCAATTATTTGCAGGCATTTTCATTACAATTTAGTTTCACTATGATGACTAGAACATTATTACAATATCCCTTCTTTCATCCTGTCAGCCCTCACAACAGCTTGAGGCTAGAAATTATCCTGGGTTTATTTATTCCTTTTAATCTAAGGAAGTCTGAATAATAAATATTTTAACATACATTCAGTACAGTTTTCATTCAAGGCAGCCCAACGCTAGCACAACAGGAACAAGGTATCTTTATCATGGATCATAACACATAAATCCACCATTATTTCTCCTCCTACAATAATGATTGCAAGGACTTGTTTTTATAAAATTCTGTCAGCCAAATTCAGTATAAACAGGCAGGTGGGAGGGAAGGAACACTGTTTATAGACATATTGTAGGGCTGGTTCATTATATTCCAGTTTAACTTGGGTCCTACTAAGTAGAACACTGGAGAACCTTGGTAAAGAAGCCCTGCTGTGTTGGTTTTGGAGGAACAGCAGCAAACACCAAAGGTAACAAAGGGCACAGTGAGGCCTATCTGGTCTCTGTAATGAGGAGAAAACTCAAGTTATAATCCAGAAAATACAGTTTCCCCTGGCTGCACAGTCAGCTACCAAGAGAAGATACACAAAATCATTTTGAGAAGATAAAGGAAACCAAGCTGAGGCTGATTTTCTGTGTGCAGAAATCAGAACACGGGTCAGGCCCAGGTCAAGTTGCCTGGTTCAAGTTATTTGTCCAGTATCCTGGAGGCAGAGTTCCAGTTCTCCAAATCATCCCTTGACTGGTCAACTAGCTTAATCATGAGATCATCCTCTCTTTTTCCTATAACCCCCTGCCTCATTTATTTCAACATCTGCAGGGAAGGCGTTTCTGATACTGCAAACAACAGTCTCTTTGACTACGGAGCCACAACGAATCCCAGAGCACCGGGTTCCTCCATTTTGAACGAGGCAAGGATCATGCAGACAGAGAAATATGTGATCACATCATGAACAACTGTATCGCAATCTGTGAGCTAAAGATGCACAGGGAGTCTCTGAAGGGGAAGAAAAAGGAGCAAGTAGACCCTGATCTGATACTCGAAGCCTAATAGCCTGGTTTTCCAACCAGCAGCATGTGAGATCCAGGCTCTCGTCATGCCGATGTTAGTCCAAATTAGAGCTCTCGGTTTGTCGTCTTAACCTTTCAGAGTGTGATAAGCAGAGGCAGGTACCCAAGAAGAGGCACCCAGTCCCATTTCAGACACCAGTGTACCTGAGGCACCCCGAGGCTGGCAGATGGATGGGTATCAGTGTTCTGCCAGAAGCCAGCTAGACATCTGAGGCAGCAGCAGATTACTAGAGCTAAGTGATGTACATCCTTTACAGTGGATTTAATTTGAATCAGTTACTCAACCCTAATAGAATTATGCCACACCCTTTACAAGCCTGCATTACATTATCCATGGAGCTGGGGTGAAGCACACCAATGTAAATCTGTGTCTAAAACCTTAGCTTGCAGTGAAGCCAAACACAGATCACAGAAGGTACCTATTGCACTCATCAAGAGCCTCAGAGAAAGTCTTGGAGGATGTTTACTTCAAACAGCTGCAGTAAATAGAGCTGTGGTCCCAAAATTATCTCCCTTAACACTGACAGCCCACAAAGCCAGACAAGAAAATCCATCAACTAATTAAGGACTGTACCACAGGCAAAGAACCAAACCCAGGCTGAAACTGGTGGCTGGCCAGCCCTTGACTGAGTGCAGGAGAAGCAGCGGCTCAAAGCAGATCTCCAAGGACAATTTAATGTTATGAACATGTGTTGTTGTGTTTCCCCGATATCTGGTGGGATCGCCTCGGCTGTGAACAGTTTGTTCCCAGGGCTGATGATATCCCTTCCAAAAGGACTGGTAAAGCAGCACCAAAATGAACGACATATTTATTGAAAAGATGGTTTATTGACAAACTGTCCAAGTTTACAAAATAGCCAAGCAAGCACAGCCCCTTGAAGAGGCCAGAGTTTACCTGGGTCATGTAATCCAGAGACAGCTTTCTGCTAAATTCTTAAATCTGACTCTCACCCAAAAGCAAATTCTATTTTTGCCAGACCAAGAGCATTTAATCGTTAGGCACAGCTTCAGAAATAAGGGATTATTATCTCTAAAGACAGACAATAACATAGAAATTCCACAACAATGACAAAAAAGTTAGACATGCACATGGACAGAGATTATTACTGGAACGTTTTCATTCTCTGTGTTGATCCAGTAAATTCCTGCAGATAATTCAATTTTACGGGATAGGTTGAGAACAAAGGGCAAGACAAATAATGAGATTTTCCTAATTCGCCTGAGCTTCTTCCACAGTCTCACTGAGTGGAAAAGCTCTGCAAATGAGTAAATCACCATGCAGTGTAAATATCACCACCAGCCTACATCCTCAAGGTTTTAAGAAAAGTCATAAAAGAAGAGATTGTTTATATCAAGCTGGCCAATTTGTCTTAAAAATCCAAGACACAGATGATTAAAGTAAATAAGTGAATAAGTGCAACTCATCAGTACAGTCATTGATGCTCAATCAAATATGATAAGAATAAGGAGCCCAGAATAAGCTAAATATTGACTCAGACTTTTAGTATGAATGTCACTGGCCATTTTTATCAAGTCAGATGATGGAATTTTATTTGGTTACAGATTGATCCTGTGATTATCTAACAAAAATATTATTAATGTTTCAACATGATTTTGCTCAGTACCCTGGAAAATCACTGCAATGTTATTTCTTCATTTAGGTCTTCCCCCCCATAAGTAATGAGGTTTCCCCTCTCGCTCTTGTGCAGAGCACCCATTGCTCCATGCTCATCACAAATGATAAAGTGGATGCTTTGCTGACCTGCAACAATAGTTCTTCCTGTGCAGGAACTATTAGAGAACATGGGTGAAAGGAAGGATTTTGAGGAGAAATGGAAAAAGTTCGACCTTTGGACCACATTTTTGGAGGATGCTGCAGGGTGAAGTTTGGAAAGGAAGATGACACAACATTAATGGCTAGACAGGAGATTTTAAGATTGGGAAACCACATCTGACTTCCTGCTAAAGAGGACGTAAGAGCTGAAAAGACTGAGCCTCTTTTTGCAAGATGACCTGTCTGCAGTTGAAGAAACTACAGGTGACATGAAGGGATCAGGACTTCCAGTGGAAAGGGAGGGCTGTAAAATACCCTAGCAGGGGGAAAGGCTGGAAACATCACTAAAATCTTGAGTAATATAAATTTAAACCTTATCTAGTGCTAGTGGTCAAAAGTGAGGAAGACAGAAGTGGTAAAATGACAGCTGTCAATATACAACTGCCCAGCACCCACAGTTCTCCTGTAAGAGGAGCAAGACTTGGTGAGCCAGAAGAAATCAGATGTGCTTCCCTAATAAATGTAATTAATCTGGATATAGTCCAAGAATAAAAAAAATAAATCCCTATCTTATATTCTACCAGGCATGACCTACCAACAGGAATATTCCAGAGGCTGAAAGCATTTCTGCATTAATATCTGAACCTATTTCACATCAGATGTGGAAGTTCCCAGCATGTTTCCCATCCAGCCAAGTACCATATTTTCACCATAAACACATGCCTGAAGAAAGAGGCAATTGATTCAGGGCACGATGGCTTACCTTATGATTATAGTGCTTATGCAAAGGACAGTTAACAAGAAACATTCACTGGAACCCTTTGCAAGAGGTTACGAAAAAGAACCATGTCATCATATGTGATTTTACTGTTTGATGAAGTTACTGAAATACTAGAAATTGGAACTGAGTAAATGCCAAGCAAGGAATTTGTTTATTCTGAGAATGAAAGTGCTCCTTGAGTTTGCAATTCTTCTCCATTGTCTTCTATTTTTCTTTCAATTGAAATTGCACTAGAAAGAAAAGTCTTGAATGTAAAACAAAAAGCTCAGCTGCTGGACTCCCAGAATGTTTATTAAAAATGGTAAAGATCACTGTCTTTTTCTCCTGCTATCCAAGCCATGAGATAGGTTAGATGGCAGAGTCCCAAAGTTTGTCAAAATACCTCAAGCAGCTGCTCATAATTCCTTCCCATTGTAGAGGTCAGACTCACTGGAGCTTACCTGGGAACCAGTTAGCTTTTTATATTTCCAGAAAGCAGGAAAAACAAACAAACAAACACACTACAAAAACAAACAAACCAAAACAGAATGGGAAAGATCTGATGGAAGTTCCATGAAAAGAATTATTAGGATATATTCCCTCTAAAAGCAGTACCAGTACTAGTACAAGGTTTAGTGGTGGCCAGGCAGTGCTGGGTTAACAGCTGGCCCCAGTGATCTTAGGGGTCTTTTTCCACAGAAATACACCTATGATCTACAAAAGCTATTTCTAATATGCACGCTGCAATCAAGAAAAAAAGAAGATTCAAAAACATCCAAAATTTCTGCACATTAGGATTTTGGAATGTAGTTATTCCATAAATAAACTTTTTATGTACTATAGGGATTCATTGAATGGTATTCTTAGTTTTGGAAGCCCAACTTAAAGCAGCAGAGAAGAACTCACACTCTGAGGTAACGGGTGCCTCAGCATGTTTGCAAGTGAAGCTAGGCTCTCTGAAATGGAAAATTCAATACCAGTGGCAGCTTTAAAAGTAGTGCCAAAAATGCTAACTCTGAAAGAATAACTTGTCAAATTAAATTATATACATCCAAGTGCAACACGTGATTGGACAGTGCAGAATATATTCCTTCAAAACTTCAATAAATGGGAAAAAAAAAATAAAAGAAAAAAAAACATACCAAACAACCCTGCTGCACTGAATGGTTTGAGGTACTAGATTTAGACTCCAAAGATCTCAATCCAAATCCCTCCCTCTCTCTTGGTCATAACAGGGATAACATCCAAATACCAAGTATTTCTGGGACAACGCCTTATAAAAATTGGATTAAGACAATGAGAGCTTGGCTCTTACATATCTTCAACTTAGCTACACCTTCATCCTTTCTTTTGCTTCCCTGCTGTAAAATAGGGATGATTAAAAATAAAATAAAATTCTATATATATGTATATAAAGAGGAAATATTCATATTTTCAAGTATTTAAGTTTGACTTTTTGGGGAACAGACAAGCACGCAAAGCTGCCCAGTGCTCTCAGATTTTGATTGCAGATGACAATCCTCCTGCATTACACTTAGGCAGTGGTTACACACAAGAGAGCAACCACAATAAGAACAAAGAAGAGCAACCACAATAAGAACAAAAAAGAACAAGGATCTGGTGAAAATAACAGCTGGTTTCTGGTCAGGTAATGCATGACAACAGCAAACCAAATTTAGCTGAAGGTTAGGGAAACACTTCCTTTAAATATCTTTTTTGATTGTTTTTCAAGTCAGTATCCAAACTGCTCTTTTTTTCCTGAATTTCCTGACATTTCATGGAAACCCCAATGCCAGACAACACACCCAGGCTACTGTCGTGCTGGCACTGCTGGGATGGAGAAAAGACCACGAAATAAAGGTGTGTTACATCATCATACACTCATAGTGTCTGTACAATATGACTCAACATGGACTCTTTACTTAAAATATGAGCTCCCGTCACTGTCTGCAATAAAGGGGACAATTGTGCTGCACTTTCTTCGGTCTATATGGTCATAGAATTAAAAGCATGACAAAATAGTTAAAGTGACTCAAGGGAATTTGTCAGGACTTTCTAGTAAAAAGAGTCATGAACGAGTTTCTGACACTGGGATTTTTCAGCTTTTTTTAAATGATGTGAGTAAAAAAATACATGGAAATATTTAATGGCTATTGCCAACCTGGAACTTTAGCAAGTGACAGAAGTATATTATTTTTACACACAAACCTACAGACACGAAGGCAAATCCAGATGTCCCCACCACATTTAGGGAGACATAGACTGGAGAGAAGGAAGACATTTTTTGACAGTGAGGGTGGTGAGACCCTGGCCCAGGTTGCCCAGAGAAGTGGTTGATGCCCCATCCCTGGAACCATTCTAGGTGAGGTTGTCCAGGGCTCTGAGCAACCTGCTCTAGTTGCAGATGTCCCTGCTCCCTGCAGGGGGGTTGAACTAGATGAGCTTGAAAGGTCCCTTCCAACTAAAACCCAAGCTGGGACTCTACAATATTCTGAGAAACTAACTGGTAAACTTGGACAATGAAAGATTTCTTTGCATTTTTCATATCTAAATAATTTTATAATCAATAAATACAAAGCCTAGCAAGACAGCTCCTTGAGCAGCCTGTGGTTGGACACCTCACCACTAGAAATCCCATCAATACCAATGCTCTTCATCTCACGTTTAACACCCAGCCTCCACACAAATCCAAAAGCCCAGGGCAGACACTGCCTGACCCACACAGCCAACAACATCTGCAGACCAGGCAAAAAAAAAACCAAACCTCCTGAGTTCTAAGCTTATGTTTGAAGCCAAACTTATATCAGCAAAGAATTTACTCAGGGGAGATTGATTTTTCTCTACAAATTCAAGTAAGATTTTGTTGCGGTTTCTCCAGCTGCCTTCCTACTCAGAGACTGCACGAAGGAGAACATGTTACTCTGCCCCTTCTCAAGCTTCCTCTTCCCACACCAGGCCTCTCATGACTCCTCTGAACTCAGTCTGTTCTCTGGTCACCTCTACCAGCCGTGCTCCAGCCAACAATTGCAGGCACCTGCTCTTTTCCAAGGGCTGCAGTGGCATCGTCAAAAGGGCTGAACTTTTCTTCTCCACTGTTTAGCTGAGTTGAACATCAACAGCAAAACCAAACTGCTGTAAGAGCTTCTAGTGCCACCTCCCTGCTGAACCAGGTGGGCAGCTTTCCAGCAGGTGATGCTTACTTCACTTTTAGAGAACTATTCTAAGTGCTACAACTGCCAAGCCCTGAGAGGATGAGGGGAAGAAACTAAGCAACTCTTAATAGATACACAGTGTTTTAAAGGCTTTGGAGAGGAGTTAAAACAGAAAATAACATGTTGATTTAATATAATTATGGGATTTTTTTCTATTTATTAGCAAGAATATATATCAACTATTCCTGTCATCTGATTCTAAGAGGCTACCCAGACCTTCTACGTGGCCCTCAGGAACACACACAAACAATCCAATTCGCTGAGCCACAAACAGTGACGCAAGAACCAACTGGATGACAAAGTCCAGAGGTAACCCCACATTTGCATATTGCCTGATTAAAATGGCTTTGCAAAATTAGGGACTTTCATGCTCTTCTCTGAAGCACAAGGGATTGGTCAGACAGAGAAAGCTCAGCAGAACTTCTGTGAACTATGACTGATCTCTTACCACACCAGCTAAGCTGTTCATTTAACTATTTCTTAAGATGCCCAAGGGCTTATTACCTCCCTTAACAACTCAAACTCCCTCTCAGCATATTAAACCACCACCTGATCTGCCCAATCTGGGCTGCCACATATTACAGGATGGAGGAATCTACAGTGGAGACATTCAAGCACTTTTCAACTAGAGGTTTTGTTCAGAAAAAAAATGTCAATTTCTCAGATGAAGGAATGAATTTGTCAAATTTCTTTTGTATTAGAGAACTACATTACTTTTAATAAAACTCTCTTGAGCACAAATGTGATTAAACTGTCCCAAATCCTGGCTTGATTTCAAAAGTCTCAGCTGGGAGAGAGTGATCTTCAACTTCCCAAACTATTAGTTTATGGATTTTGGTCTCCTCTCATACTCAACACTTGTTCTTTCTCCAGCCCTTCATTTATGCCTCAGGAGTGACAGCAAGCAGCAAGACCAGCCCATAACCAAACATATCTTCTGCTCTAGCATGCAAAAAATTTCAGGTTGATTTCTTCCTCTGAAATATGCAGGCAGTAGGTAGGACACTGCTTTCCTCCTGCACACACTTGCATGCTCAGTAGTGCTGCCCTACTCCACTTTGCTCAGCACCACATGTTTTTCTGAGGTTCTTTCAGAAACATTTACAGAGCTGGTCACAGATGGGCCTCTGTAAAGCTGTAATTTTAAAGGGAAACGGTTGGGAGAAGCCAGGCTCGGTTCACTCCTGAATTTGTACTCACTGGTGAGCAAAGTTTTACAAGCAACAAAACCTGTTTTCCTTCCACTTCAGCCACACCAAACATATTTTTCATGCTTGTATTATTTCAGTTCCTAAATTACAAGAGATAATCCTCAGAAGCAGCAAAAAAACAAAATCCACACACACCACACCTTTTTTTTTTTTTCAGACAACACAACCTAATAAAATTCACTTTAATTATAGTAGCCATTTTTTCACAACACTGTGGATTTGGGAGAGTAGAATGTCCAAGGTGAGACTTTATAGATACAGAATTATTTTAATTCAGATTGAACTTAATGACTAGAAAGAAGCTATTTAATTTCTCTTTATCAAAACAACCCTATAAAAACCAAGCCTATATTCACCAGGCCACAGGAGAGTTGAGAAAGCTCATTTAATGAATAGATTTGGGATTTTTAGAAAAAGGAAATTAAGTATAAAAAGCAAAGTAATACTTCAGAGTATGTCATAGTTAAATGCGATCTGTCACTTACCAGGAAGGTGTGTATTAGCATATGCTATTCAAAGTGGAAAGTACCAGAGAAATGCAAGATTTTGGCTGATTTTGCAATTCATTAAAAAGTGGGTTTAATTATTGTCAGAACAGACATCACACCTTCTTACAAGGGCCTTAAACTGCCCAGTAAAAAAAACCAAACAAACAAAAAACAGAACAACCCTAACAACAACAAAAAGGAGAGTCTGCAAGAATCATCACAACACAAAAATAAAATGAATGGAAGAAAAGGCAACCTGTTCTCTTGGAAAGTGTCACTGTCCATGGCAGGGGTTTGGAACTAGATGATCTTTAAGATTCCTTCCAACCCAAACCATTCTGATACAATTCTATGACTTGGTTCCTGACATCTTCCTTTATATGTTGTACAATCTTCTGTTCTCATTTGTCTCAGGGTTTTTCACTAGCACTGTCCTTGATTCATAGCTGCAGGGTTTTGGTTACCTGAAGAAAAAGTATTTTTCCATGTAAAACCACAGTCCAAAATCACCATGGTTATAAAAACCTCACAGACTCATGCCTTTAGCAAAAGATAAGATGGGG